>JAJTUV010000610.1:725000-883411 GCA_021653895.1 Mastomys natalensis | reverse complement strand
TGTTACCAGTTAATGAAGAACAATTCTTCACATTTCCATACAAAGAATAGTCACCCGTGGGGAGTGAGATTTCTTTAGCCTCCCCAGACTTTCCTGCTTGCTTTAGCTATTAACTTTCTATTATTATTTTATTAAATTTTCACTACTTCACTATTTTATTTTAAATTTGCATATTTTATGCACACTTTCAAAATTCCTGTTTTTGTTTATGTGTATGAGAGTATGTGCCAGTGTCTGCCTCAGATCCCTGGAATTGAAGTTACAGGCACTTATGAGCCACCAGACATGAGTGCTAAGAACTGTGATCCTCTAGAAGGGCAGTGAGTGCTCTTAACCATTGAAACATCTCTCTAGCCAAGTGGCCCTCAGTCTGGGGCTTGGGACTCCTCTGAGGTTCACACATCAGATATCCTGCATTATCAGATGTTTACATTATGATTCATAACAGTAGCAAAAGTTACAAAGTAGCAATGAATTAATTTTTTGGTTGAGGGTCACCACAATGTGAAAACTATTAAAGAACTGCAGCATTAGGAAGGTTGAGAACCACTGCTCCAGTCCCTCTATACGTCTCTGAGATGAGATCTCTCTGTGTTGCTCAGGCTGGGCTCCAGGTGCCTGGTTTCAGGCAGTCTTCCTGCCTTAGCCATCTGAGTTCCAGGTGTGCACCATAGCAAGCTCACATAGTTTCTTACTGGTGGACATTGCAGTAGCTTCTGTCTTTCCTCTTGAAACCAATGTTGCATTTAGACCTACATGTAGTCTTGATGAATCTTTCTGATTAACTTTACCTGGTAAATTCTTGGCAGATATTTGATTTTAAATTATAAAATTATTGTGCAGGCAGAGATTTTGTAAGCATAAACTGTATCAAAAACCATCCCTTTGTCATAAAAATAAAATTTTAACAACAGTTAATGCAAAACTGATATTCTAATATTTGATAGTTGATAATCTCCTTCTAGTAAATCTATGTTTATTTACAAGGTTTCTATTTCTCTTCTGTAGGGTGTCCGTCCAGTAGCTCAGGCCGGCAATAAACATGGTGAACTCAGCCCCTTAGCCCTGTTTGCCTTCTTTGTGAACCGTTGCAAAGATAATCTTCACATTGTGGTGGCCTTTAGCCCTATAGGAGATGCCTTCCGAAATCGTCTGAGACAATTCCCATCCCTCATCAATTGTTGTACTATTGATTGGTTTCAGGTTTGTTTTACTTTGTTTTGTTTTTGTTTTGTTTTGTTTTGTGTAATGAGGTAGCAGAGTTGTTAATTCTAAGAATTTTATCAAAATTTTATTTAAGCTTGACTAATAGTCAGAAGTTGACTAATGATTCATTGCTAATTAGTTATTAGCATTGACTAATATTCATTGATCAGTTAGTATAATGATGGGCATAGTACTTAGGAGGAGCTATAGTACTTACTAGGAGCTGATAAGATTATGTGTTTCCCAGAAAGAGTTCTTCTAGTCTAGACTAGAAGACATGAAAGACAATAGGCAGGAAATGGAAGAGATATAACATTGATATGCAAAGTATATTCTGAGGAAGAAAGAGAATTTCTAAAGTACAAAGATGAGTCAGTTTACATAAAAGGTGGATGTGGAACCACAGGATAGTGTGTGTGTGTGTGTGTGTGTGTGTGTGTGTGTGTATGTGTGTTTAATAAAATATGTTAGTACCCATATATATTGCATATAATGGAATTAATATAACTCTCTACTATATAATTTTATGTCAACTATGTATTATAATTTTATATTAAATAACTAAACAACTCTTCCCTTTGAGGAGTGTGTGTGTGTGTGTGTGTGTGTGTGTGTGTGTCCTCCCGTGGAGCAGGCCTCCAATCTAATGAAAAAGTGGCTGAATAGACTAGAGAGATGGCTCAGTGGTTAAGAGCACTGACTGCTCTTCCAGAGGTCCTGAGTTCAATTCCCAGTAACCACATGGTGGCTCACGACCATCTGTGATGTGATCTTGGTGCTCTCTTCTGGCGTACATATATGCAAGCAGAACACTGTATACATAATAAATCAATAAATCTTAAAAAAAAAAAGTGGCTGAAACCTTCCCATTGAACCAGTAACACATTTTCCTTTAAGCTACACATGTTTTAATTAATTTATTTTTAGTTTAATTTAATCTAATGTATGGATATTTTGCCTGTGTGTATGTCAATATACCTCTTATGCCCAAGAAGGCCAAGAGAGGACTTCAGATACCTAGAACTGGAGTTAAAGACAGTTGTGAGCTGTCACATGAATTCTGGGAATCAAACCTGGGTCCTAAACACGGAGCCCATGCTTATAGTCCCCAAAATTTAATACAGAAAGGGGTGTGTGTGTGTGTGTGTGTGTGTGTGTGTGTGTGTGTGTAGGGGAGGATTATTATGAATGTGTTTGGTCCCCATGATTATGGTGTGGTGTGTGTGTGTGTGTGTGTAGAGGGAGGATTATGAATGGGTTGGGTCCCCATGATTGTGTGTGTGTTGTGTGTGTGTGTGTGTGTGTGTGTGTAGGGGGAGGATTATGCATGGGTTTGGTCCCCATGATTATGGAGCTTTGCAGTTGTCAAGATCTTCAGTCCACAGACTGGAAGGCTTTGAGGAGTCAGTGGTACAGTGCTAGTATGAAGGCCACGAGGCTTAAGACCTTGAAGAGCTCATGTTTTGAGACATTCTGAAGCCAACAGTAAAACCAATGTGCCAGCCTGAGGGCAGTCAGAGAGGACAAATTGCCCCTTGTTTGGAAGAAGGGCAACATTTTTCTTTGGTTCAGGACTTCTGATTAAAAGAGGCCTGCTGACATGAGGGTGGTGGGTTGTGCCTTTGGGAAGCAGAGGCAGAGGAGGATAGCTGGAGCAACAAAGAGAAGCCCTGTCCTGAAACCCCCACCCCCCAAAAAGAAGATCTTAAAATGTGCACTGCTCTAAAAGGAAAAAAATTACAAGTGTCTTGTTGAAACTGAATGAAAGGAAATCTGGAAAATATTCTAACAAAAAGAAAAGAAGCATAAACTGTTTAATTAAACATTTAAAATATTGGTTGTCAAGTATCATTTTAAGTACTCCTTGCTTCTATGGGTTTTATTTCTGTCAAGGATTGAATGAAAGCCAGTAACAGACAAACAAGCAAACTATACCTGAGGTATTAATTAGTAAGTTCTGAAGATAACACTCTCCACAAGAGGTCGTATAATAACAGGAAGAAGGTTGTTCTAGAAAGAACGTTCTGGGAAGAACTTTATGATAGTCGGGGGCATAAACATAAAGGAAGCGAGAAAGTGAACCACATCAAGGTCTGAGAAAAGAGGGTTCTGGTCAGAGGAAACAGCAAGAGAAAGGTTCAGGAGCAAGATCACAGTTGCCATAGTTCAGGACAAAGCAGAAGAAAGCCCTTCATTGAGGTGGGCAATGAAAAGACGGGCAAAAGGGACCGCTGGGTAGAAAAAAAAACCCAGAAACTCCAGCTTCGAATGTTATGATAGGGATTATGAAGGACTTCCAGTGACAGAAATCCAAATTAAAAAGGGCTTTCCCTCTTTCTCATATGGGAGAAAGGTATAGTAGATATTAGTTAGTAGACAGCATCATCTACAGCGAACATGCTAAAATCAAGATGCCTAATGGACTGCCATGTAGAGGTGTGGAGAAGGGGATAATTATGTTCTTAATACACAACATGTCATTAGTCCTTATCATACATCCTGGTTTTCATTTTAATGTGTAAAAAAATCTAAAAACACCAGGCCCTCATTAAACCTTAACCTCTGCATAACCCAAAACTCTTCCCCTATGTGAAGTCACAACTTACATGCTTGCACCAAGGCTGCTCATCTTTGATACATATTTCTTTTTTTCTGCAGCCATGGCCTGAAGATGCTCTTGAACGTGTAGCTGTGAATTTCCTAGAAACTGTGGAGCTCACTCAGGTTGAGCGACAAGAGATAGTCCCGATCTGTAAACACTTTCACACTTCCATTATGCGCCTCTCAGAAAGGTTAATAATGATGACACTTTAAATTGTGCAAATGCCTTGTATTTTAAATGCCTTGTATTTTCCACAAAAGTCCAACATTTTGATGTTTTTGCTTTGTCTTATAATTTTTGGGTTATTTAATTAATTAAAACCCTCAGCTAGTAAACAATAGAAAGGAAGAATTTATTATGAAAATCCATGAATGCCTCACAAAGATCTGGAAAATGTTCAGAAGAAGTTAGAATCTGTTAAAAACACACAACTGTTTTCTGATATGCATCACTGTGTGTGTTCTAACTATAAATCTTTCACCCTTGTGTCATAGAGACATGAACTTCAGTGCTGTTATGGCGTCCAAATAGAGTCAGTTATCTGGCATACTTGGCTTGGACAGTGGTGCCAAGCAGTATGCTATAGTCTGTATACTTTTATATCCCCATATGTCCTTCCATGTATACGATATGCTGGTCTTGTGTATCTGGTCTTATATATTCAGTCCACATGTAACATACAACATAATTCATACTTGTCCCATTTGCAGTCTCCTTTCCTGAGGCTTGTCGACCTCATACAATAGCTCAAGTGTCTTACAAGGCTAGAGCCTCCTGGCATATGACATGTAGAAAAATAAAGATTGTATCTTTCTTTGCTATAATTCACCTTTCATAGGCATCCTTGATTTTTGCTTTTTCAACATGTCATTATTGTCTGATTTTTTTCAGATAAGAACTTTGAATATGATTGTGTATAGATTTTTAGAGTTTCATGAAGTTAAATATTTAACATGTCCTGCATAAGCCTTAACCTTTATTCATAATTTGCCTATCTTTAATGCTCTGCTGAATTAACACCATTGTGGAATTCACTATTAATATTGGGGCCTATTGCCTGACTCTTCTTCAGGTTCTTAGAAGAGTTAGGACGACATAACTATGTCACCGCTACTTCTTATCTTGAACTTATTGGCTCATTTCGGCAGCTTTTAACTAAGAAACGGCAAGCTGTCATGGAAGCAAAACAGCGCTATGTGAATGGACTTGACCAGTTAGCTTTTGCTGAGTCTCAGGTAAATCTGATAAACTGTTCAAAATAGTAAAACATTCTGAGCCAGGTGGTAGTGGCACACACCTTTAATCCTAGCACTCAGGAGGCAGAGGCAGGAGGATCTCTGTGAATTTAAGGCCAGCTTGGTCTACAGAGTGAGTTCCAGGACAGCCAGAAACTACACAAAGAGACCCTATCTCCAAAATCCCAAAACCAAAAAAAGAAAAAGAAAGGCAGAAAGAAAGAAAGAAAGAAAGAAAGAAAGAAAGAAAGAAAAAAGAAAGAAGAAGAAAGAAAGAAAAGAGAAGAAAGAAGGAAGGAAGGAAGAAAGAAAGAAAGAAAGAGAGAGAGAGAAAAGAAAAAATACTCATAAATGTAAGAAATCTAAGAGCAGCTGTTTACTGACAATATGTTATGTACCAGGTTCTGTGTTATGTAGATCGCATACATTGTTTCAGTTGCTCTTTTAGCAACTACAAGAGGTAATCACCTTAATGTCCTCATTTTACAGATAAGTTAGTGTTCCAGTGAAATGATACTATTGGAATGTACTTCCATGGGGACTGTTCAATAGTCCAACTTTATGTCAATATTTTATGCAACAAGCATTAGAAATAATTCCAAGCAAGTCCCTCAGTCCTTCATTTATCATTATATGAATGATATTTTGTTGGCTGATTCTGACAAAGATGTTTTAGAGAATATGTTTAAGGTAACATAAAAAATTTTGCCATGCAGTGGGTTACAGGTTGCTACAGAAAAAATACAAAGAGGAGAGTCACTTAGTTATTTGTGTTATAAAATCAGCCAACAAATTTTTTTTTTTTTAAGAAACTCTTTAAGTTGGCCCAAACCAAAGAGACTCAAATAACTTGTCATTTAAGAGTATAAGAAATACATTTTGGCAGATGTTAAATATGAAATGGGCTTTTTCTAATGAGTTCAATGCTATTAATAGTTACTAGTGGTTGTTGTCATTGTTGTTGTACACTGTAGAATAATGGGATTACCTGAGCTGATACCTTCTTTTCTGGGTGTGTTTCCTCCATGGTCACTACCTTTTCCCAGTGCCCTGTGAAATACCTAAAGATTTGTGAGAAGAACTGGATATGCTCTCGTGATACTGTTAACCATGCAAAGAACTGGGAAAAATTAAGATTTTTCATGTCCAGAATTTTATGATGCCTTTAAGTTTCCGGTTTCTATGCCAGCTATTACAGAGGGTAAACCCTAACGGCAAACTGTCTGCTTAGGTTGGTGAGATGAAGCTGGAGCTGGTTGAGTTACAGCCCAAACTGGAGGCGGCTAAAGTAGAAAATGCACGTATGATGCAGGTAGGCTATCAATATTTTTATTGACTCACAGGACAATCAAATACTGTAAAACTAGTCTTGAAAGTAACCTTTAACTTTTTGTCACTGGAACCTAAGGAGTCTATACCTTTCTATTGACTGGGAGTCTCACTGGTTCTACATGTTTGTTACTCTTAAAGGGTGGTATGAAACCCATTTCCAAATAACGTTACATGTATTTGTATTTCCTCTTATTTTATTCTAGAGCTAGCTTTTTGTCTTAAATAGTTTATTAGTTCTTTCAGAATGTCATACATTGTATGTTAGTCACCTTTAATCTTCTCCCAGGTCTAATCCCCATTCTACACCCACCCAACTTTGGGCCTTTATTTTTTTTTAACCCACTGAGTCCCATTAGTGCTACATATAAACTCCTAAATACTAGAGGATGTTAAATCTGCCAGGGGCCATGTCATTAAAGAAAGCAATTCTCTGTCTTCCAACAGCTATCATTTTCCAAAAGCTCTTCAGCTAGGGATGGCCTTTGTGTGAGCTTGCCTGGGGCTGGTGCATGTCGTCCTAGTTGCTGAGTTCACATACACAACTCTGCTATTGTGTCCAGAAAACATGTTTCCTTGTAGTCATCTGCTGCCTCTGACTATTAAAGTCTCTTTACTATCTCCTCTGCAATGATCCCAAACCCTGTGAGGAGAAGGATGTGCTCTAGAAGCTTTCTGGATGAGATTTGAGAGCTACATTAACTTTTGGTTATAATGAGAAATTGTTAGGACTCAGCAGAGTAATAGTAACGGTTCCCGCCTACAGCCCATGTGTTCTCGGCCCCAATAACACAACAACCAAGTATGGGTTGCATCTTGTGATACAGGCCTTAAATCTTATCAGAAAGTATTTTATTACTCCCATTCCATTTGTTCCATGGTTGTACCAGTGAGGATTTCCGGCCAGGCAAGTCATTGTAGCTGGCAGGGTTCACATCTGGTAAGATTGATAATTGGTTTTTCTCCTCTGGTAATCTTTAACTTTTAGCATAGCACCAGCACTGTAACAGCTAGCAGTGAAACTCCCAAGTTAAATATCAGGTTGATTTCTTCATGCTCTATGCCTCCTCCAGTGTGTGACGTCTTCAGCAACAGGTCTTACCATTTAGTTCTGGAGGGTCACCCAGAGCAACAGTAATGGCCTGTTAGATTTAGGTGTCTACAGAAACTTACTGGCCAACAAGACCTATAGAGGTAACACATCTCTGATACTGGGCTTTCTGTAGTGTCTAGTAGGGCGTTGTTAAGGAAATTTCATTTAAGTGCTCTATGTATGTAGATGTCTCAGGAGGCTTCCGCAGCAGAAGTTTTTCTCTCTCAGAAGTCTTCAGTGTTAGTCGTTCTTCCCTGAATTTCTTCCTCTAGCCCCGTGTAACCCTTCCTGCCAAATCGCTCCCCTTTCCTGTTTACATCACTGCATTCGGTCTTCCCTCCTTTGAAATCCGTTCCCTCTCTGCCTCCTTATTAATTTCCTGACACCTGTGGGTATTCTAAATGAGACAAACACATGTAAAGAGTCAAAACCAGCATCCACAACTGAGAAAGAAGAGATGATATTTGCCATCAAATTTCATAACAACTTTCTTAATAAACCTTTCTAATATCCACCATCATGTGTTGAGTTCCCCAGTGTTCAAGCAGTCTTATCTCTAGGCTTGAAGAAACAACAGGTTACTTGAAATTCTGTCTTCATTTTTCCATATTTCTTTTCTTTAGGTAATTGAGATAGAATCTGCACAAGTAGAAGCAAAAAGAAAGTTTGTAAAATTAGATGAAGAAATAGCCAGCGGGAAGGCTGAGGAAGCCCAAGCTCTGAAAAACGAGTGTGAGAGTGACCTGGCTGAGGCAATTCCAGCCTTGGAAGCAGCACTGTCTGCACTAGACACACTTAAGGAAAGTATTGCCACCTGGGGTTTCATCAAGCAAAGGGAGCAATGTGAGGTCTTTGGTTAACGGGACTTGGCTCTCCTATGGTGGGCTCTGTCGTTTATCAAGTTAAATGAAGCTTGCATCTAACAGGTACTCTTTGATACGGTGTTATATTTAATATTTACTTTTCCTATGTTGTGTATAATTTTCAATCAGAATAGTTTAATGGGAGCAGAATGAAGGGTCTTTGTGAATCCAAAGAGGTTCTGCACATGGTCTAGAGGGAAGGAATGGGAGCATAGGGAAGGGAAATGGGATAACAAGTGTTACACACACACCAAAGTATACTGCAGAAAGTACCACTTGCAGCTGCATGAGACATAACCTTTGAACTGTCTAGGCACATATGTCCTGGAAGCTGCAGAGGTAGCTACTTCTTGTAAATAGACCTGGAAACAATCATTCCAAGTGGCAATCCAGACCCAGAAAAACAAATGGCATGTCTTCTCCCTCATTTGTTGATGTTAGTTTCAAATTTTTAGATGTGTTTAACTCATTTAGAATACCCCAGATGTCAGAAATTAATAAGGAGATAAGACATGCTATCTCCATAAGGACTTAGGAGCCCTCAAACATTTGAGAGCTATTGGGCTGGCTCTGTGTTCAGTTCTCTGTTGCTAATTCTCTTTTATAACCATGCAAAACAAAAAATACTCAATTTTTTCATTATTTCCCAAAATAACTTTTTTAAATGTTTTGAGATAGCATCTTGTTATGTAGCCCAGGCTAGCCACAGTTCATAATCACCCTTTCCATCACTTCCTGAGAGCTGAGACTAGTGAATACCACCACACCTGACCCCAACATTATTCTTTACAATCTTATTATTTAAAAGAAGCTATTCTGTAAGGATGTCTTGTTGTCTTTTAATACAGCCAGCTGATATTACAATTGTAAAATCAATGAAGAATCCTCCAGCTGGTGTTAAACTAGTCATGGCTGCTGTTTGTGTCATGAAAGATATAAAACCAGAAAAGATTTCAGATCCTTCAGGAACTGGAGGCAAGGTAATAACTGATTTAAACCATATTCATGAATGCACAGAACCTGTTTGTACCAACTATTATCAAATTAAATACCAACAACCTGCAATCCAGGGAAGAAGTACTGTTTTCCAGATTGAATGGACTCAGAATTAACTGCAGAAAGTAGGGTCTATATATGTTCTAGTAAATATAACACCATGTCGGCAGTTCCAGTTGTTTCTATTTTCTCTTCTGTCTCTACACATCCCCTGCTGTGATACTGTATGTGCTGAGAGCCTGTGCTCTGTAGCTAAGATTTCTAAAGAATGTGTGAAATGAAACATACATATATGTTTTGAGAATTGTAGTAAAAGAAAACAAACAAGCAAACAAAAACCCAGTTTGTGCTGTTAGGTCTGATGATCCCAGTTCTCCAGAAGGAAGGCAAAAGAATCAAGGTCATCATTGAAGCCCAATCTGGGCAGCATGAGAACCTGTCTCAAAAAAAGGGGGATGGGGTCGGGGGAGGGCACTGTGGCTCACCTAATTCTAACACATGAGAGGCTGAGGCAGGAAGGCTGATATGAATTCCAGGCCTGTTTGGGCTCTACAGTGAGTTCCAAGGCAGCCTGAGCACAGGGTGAGATTCTGTGTATAAAACAGTAACATAAAAGCAAGGGTTGTGGATCAAAATATCTACATTCAGAAACCTTGGCCCCAATAGCCATGTGATCTCTGGATAAAGTGTCTGAATTTCTGAGGGACTCTATTCAGAAGATAATCAGAGCATTCAGATCACAAGGTTAGAGATCTTAGCTAATGAATATGAAGCTCTTCTATGGAAAGCCTCATAAACAGCAGATACACAAGAAATGTAACCTGTATTGCAAATATAAGTCAAGGCATGTATCCCTTAAGATGGCGGGCATTCTACACTGAATTTACAGACCCTTTCTTTCTAGGGTTTTATAATACCTGGGCTTGAATTCCTAAATTAATTTTTAAATTATATTTTCCATTAAGATAATATATAAATAGACAATATCTAGTTATTTAAATTTACACATACACTAAACATAAATAATATTACATATTATTACATACCTGACTGCAGTTTCCCCTCCCTCTGCTTCTCCCAGTACACTCCCCACCTCCCCTCTACCCCAAATCCACTATTCCTCTGTTTCCCTTCAGAAAAGTGCAGACAAAAGAGTCAGAGACACACTGGCTCCCACTGTTAGGAGTCCCACAAGAACATCAAGCTACATGACCATAACATACACACACAGGGCCTAGGTCAGACCATACAGGCTCTCTGATTATTGCTTCATTCTCTGTGAGCACCTTTGAGCCCTGGTTAGTTGATTCTGTAGGTTTTCTTGTGGTGTCCTTGACCTCTCTGGCTCCTACAATCCTTCTTCCCCCTCTTCCACAGGATTCCCCAAGCTCCCTCTAATGTTTGGCATCTGCTCTTCTACTGGATAAAGCCTCTTTTGATGACAGTTATACTAGGCTTTGGTCTACAAGTATAGTAGACTATCACTAGGAATTGCTTTTATTTATTTGTTTGTCTGTCTATCTATCTATCTATCTATCTATCTATCTATCTATCTATTTATTGGTTCAGTCATATTTGGTTCTATTCTAGGTCTCTGGGTCCTGGCCCTCCAGGTAGTGTCAGGCGTGGCCCCCTCTTGTGGTATGGGTCTCAAGTTGCACCAATCATTGGCTGCTCACTCCCACAAATTCTGGGCCACCTTTACCTCCACATCTTGCAAGCAGGGTAAATTACAGGTTAAAGGTTTTTAAAAGACTGAAGTAATAAAATGTATTTTCTTACATGAAACTGTTATCATAGTGGCTACACTAACTGCTTTTTTTAAATTGTCAAAAGAAATAATCACCTCTGTTTTTACTGATTAAAATTCTAATATATGTTTATATCTACATTTAAAATACTTCATATTTATTTATTTAACACATTCTCGGGGAGAAGAGTCTTGTCTCTTGTCTTGTCTTATCTTGTCTTATTCTCCCCTCCCCTCCCCTTTTCCCTTCTCCTCTCTTCTCTTCTATAGACAGGGTTTCACACATCTCCCTGACTAGCCTGGAACACTGTAAGTTACCTAGGCTGACTTTGTTTAAGATGTAAACCTTTTTTTTCTGACTAGTGTGCACTTTTAATTCTACAGCTAATACATTTCCATAAAATTTGTTTGTAGATATTTGATTACTGGGGACCTAGCAAAAAACTCCTGGGAGATATGAATTTTCTCCGAGATTTGCGGGATATGACAAGGACAACATCCCAGTAAGTGATGTGGGATTTTCTTCTCTAAAAGTGATTTTGTCACTATATGGAAGATCATTTACTAACTGCTATAGAATGAATGTTCATAATGCAAAAAAAAATGCTTCCAGATGATTAGAGAGTTAAATTACTATTTTGGTATATTGTTGACCTGAAAAAGCTCTCTAAATATCTTTGTGTAATAAATAGTTCCTTTATTATAAAATATTGTTCATATTTACATAAAATAGGAAGGCATCAGATTTTCCATTTGAATTGTTACTTATTAATGTTTTTAAACTTTCTATCAATCCAGAGTCTTTTTTAACATTTATGGTTTTTATCATGAATGTTTTGTTTCTTCTATAATTATACTTTTTACTTATTAATTAAATATTATTTATTTACTTTACATTCTGACTACAGTTTCCCTTCCTCCTCTCCTCTCAGTCCTTTCCCCAGCATCCCCCATCCAGTCCTCCTCAGTTCTCTTCAGAAAAGAACAGAGCTCCCAAAAATATCAACCAGCCGGCTATCAAGTTGCAGTAAGACTAGGCATATCTTCTCCTATTGAGTCTAGAGGAGGCAGCCCAGTAGGGAAAGGGTACAAAGGCAGGCAACAAAGTCAGAGACAGCCCTGCTCCTGTGTTTGAGTTCCACATGAAGACAAAGCTACACAACTGTAATATATGTACAGAGGGCCCAAGTCAGTCCTGTACAGGGCCTCTAGGTGGTGTTTCCATCTCTGTGAGCCCTATGGACCCAGGTCAGTTGATTCTGTAGGTTTTCCTGTGTGTATTGACACCTCTGCCTCCTATAATGCTTCATCACCTATTCGTTTGGTTCCCCAAGCTCTGCCTATTGTTTGACTGTGCATCTCTGGTCTGTTTCCGTCAGCTGCTGGGAGAAGTCTCTCTGACGATGGCTAAACTAGGCTCCTATCTGGAAGTATAGCAGAATATCATTAGCGTCAGTGTCAGGGATGGGTTCCCTCTCGTGGCCTGAATCTCAAGCTGGACCACTCCCTCAATATCTGCTCTATCTTTACTCCAACATTTCCTGTAGGCAGGACAAACAGTAAGTTGAAGGTTTTGTGGCTAGGTTGGTGTCTCAATTCCTCCACTGAAAGTCTTACCTGGTTATAGAAGACTGGTTCAGACTCTATATCCCCCATTGCTGGAGTCTTAGCTAGGGTCACACTGGGAGGTTCCATTTCCCTAGGTTTCTCTTTCATCCCAGAGATGCCTCCCAACCCCGAATCTAGTTGTCTTTCCCAGTACTCTCTCCATCCATTATCCCTGCACCTGATCCTTCCTATTTCCATCCCCAACATCCCACACTCGTCCAGCACACCCCATCCATCCACAATGTCTATTCTATTTCCTCTTCTCAGTGCGATTCAAGCATCCTCCCCTTGGGCCCTCCTTGTTACTTAGCTTCTTTGGGTCTGTGGATTGTAGCATGGTTATCCTTTACTTTATGGCTAATATCCACTTATACATAAGTGCATACCATATTCATCTTTCTGGGTCTGGGTTATCTCACTCAGGATGATGTTTTCCCCTTAGTTCTACCCATTTGTCAGCAAATTTCATGATGTTATTGTTTTTAACAGTGGAATATTCCATGTGTAAATATACTACATTTTCTTTGTCCATTCTTGGGTTGAGGTACATCTAGATTGTTTCCAGTCTCTGACTAATATGAATAAAGCTGCTAGGAACGTAGTTGAACAAGTGTCCTTGTGGTATGGTGGAGCATTCTTTGGGTATATGCTCAGGAGTGGAGTTGGGTCTTGAGATCAAGTCTCAGTTTTCTGAGAAACTACCAAATTGATTTCCAAAGTGGCTATGCAAGTTTGCACTCACAGCAACAACGAAGGAGTGTTCCCCTTGCTCCACATCCTCGACAGCATGAGCTATCACTTGAGTTTTTGATCTTAGCCATTCTGACGGGTGTAAGATGGAATCTCAGAGTTGTTTGACTTTTTTTTTCCTGATGGCTAAGGACGTTGAACATTTCTTTAAGTATTTCTTAGCCATTAAAGATCCCTCTGTCAAAAATTTACTGTTTAGATTTATACCCCATTTTAAAGATTGGATTGTTTAGTTTGTTGGTGTCTTTGTGCTGTTAAAATTATCCCAAATCTTTATTTTGAGTTTTAAAAACAATGTAACATTTTTTAAAAAATCATTTCATTTGTGTGTGTGTGTGTGTGTGTGTGTGTTATGTGTAGGTACATGTGCCATGGCATTCGGGTGGAGGACAAAGGACATTTTAGGGTAACCAGGTCTCTCCTTCCATCATGTGAGCGCTAGGGATTGAACTCAGATAATGAGCTTGGTGACACATATCTTTACCCAATAAATCATCTCAACTTTTTCAAATTATATATGACTTTCTTCCACTTTTATGATTATATGATGCATGCTATAGTTTTAAAATCTAAATCTCTGTTATATAGGTGGCTGTTATGCAGAAGATTCGCAGTGAATATTTGACGAACCCCGAATTTGATCCCCCTAAGGTGGCTAAAGCTTCTTCTGCTGCTGAGGGTCTGTGCAAGTGGATCATGGCTATGGAAGTGTATGACAGAGTTGCAAAGGTATTTTCAGGGTTTGCGTATCCATTTCTTACTGAAATATTCTCAGAAATTAAAACGTACTCTTTAACTTTCTAAATGTATTTTGTATTAGTTCTTTCAGAATTTCATACAATGAGACTTGACTATACTTACTTTTCCTCAGTTCCTTGGAGATCCACCCCTTCCCTGCCCACTCATCCAACTTTGTGTCCTCTTATGTTTAATCCTACCAATTCTAGTTTGGGCTGCCCCTATATTCTTAGATGTGTGGTCTTCCACTGGAACATGGTCAGGGAATCAGTGGTAACACTCTTAAAGAGAACTGCCTCCCCTTCCTAGCCCCCCCAACCCCAGCCCCCTGCTCCCAGTAGGTCCTCAGCTAGAGGCATTTCCTTTCCACCTGCCCTATCCTTTCTGGGATTTGGTGTAGCTTGAGTTTGCAATGGGCTTATGCGTATTGCCACAAGTGCTGTGAGTTCAAAGGTGCAGCTGCTCTGTTGTGTCCAGACGGCTATCTGCTTGTATTCGCTGTCTCTGGCTCTTAGAACCTTTCTACTCCCTCTTCTGCCTAGATCTCCGAGCCTTGGGAGCAGGTACAGTCAGTACATATGTTCTATTGAGGGCTAAGAATTCTGCAGGATCTTATTTTCTGTACCATGGTCATTTGTGAGTCTTACTATAAATAGGAGCCTCCCAGATGAAGGCTGAGAGAGAGATGCAATACTCTATGAATATGTTAATAAGTCAATAGGAGTCATTTTAATACTTTGTTCATTTAGCAAAATATAGTAGTAGGTTCTCCCTAATACTTATGATCTGTCCAGTCACAGTGGGGTGTGTGTGTGTGTGTGTGTGTGTGTGTGTAAGCTTCTACAGTAGTAAGATTTCTGTATGACTTTTTTTTAAAAAAAAAGTCTTTAGAGTTAATTATCACCCCTTGTATGTATTCCTTCCTCTAACCTGCCCTTCCATCTTTCACCTCAATTTAACCCTTCCATTTCATTAATCCCCTTTAAACTTGCTATATCCTCTCCTTTGAAGGTCCTACCCTATCCCACCAATTTCTAGACTCTGTGGGTATTCCAAGTGAATCATACATATCTGAAAAGTCAAAGCTACCCTCCACAAATGAGGGAAAACGTGACCTTTTCTTTCTGTGTCTGGGTTACCTTCCTCAGAATGATTGTTTCCATGCACTTATTTACCTGTGAATTAAATAACTTCATTTTTCTTAATAGGCGAATAATATTCCATTGTGCAAATATACCACATTTTCCGTATCTATCCATTCAGTGATGGACACCAGGTTGTTTCTATGCCATTGCTGTTGTGAGTAGAGCAGCAGTGAGCATGGCTGAGCAAGGATCTCTATAGGAGGCTATAAGGCTGTTGAGGATATGTCTAAGAGTGCTGTAGCCGGACCATATGGTAGATCTATTTTAGTTTTCTGAGGAACCTTCACGATGATTTCCTTATCAGATATATCAGATTTCACTCCCACCAGCAATAAAAAGTGTTCTTCCCCATATCTACTTGAGAATTTGTCATAATTTGTTTTTTTTTTTTAATTTTACTCAAGTCAGAAGGGATAAGATTAAAAACAAAAAGTAACTTAATTTACATTTCCCTGGTGGCTAGGGATGTTGAATTTTTTTTAAAATGTTGTTCAGTGACTTGGTTTTTCTCTTTGGAGAACTCTCTGTTTTGTTCCATGCCCCATGTTGTAATTAGGTTGTTTGGTTTCTTGATGTTTTGGGGGTTTTAGTTCTTTGTATATTCTAGATACTAACCCCCCTATCAGATGTATTGCTGGTCAAGAGTTTTCCCATTCTGTGGGCTGCTTCTTTGCTCGAGTGATGGTGTCTTTTGTGGTGCAGAAGCTTTTAGTTTTATGAGGTCCCATTTATTAATTCTTGGCCTAATATCTGTATGATCAGGGTTTGTACAGAAAGCCCTTTCCTGCACCAGTGAGATCAAGTGTATGCCCTACTTCATTTTCTATCAAATTCAGAGAGTCAGACCTGTGTTACAGTCCTGATCCAATTCAGAGTTGGGCAGGATGAGAGATATGGATCAAGTGACATTCTTCTACATGTGCTATCTGATGTGACCAGCATCATCTGTTGAAAATTCTGTCTTTTCTTCAATGTATTGTTGGCCTCTTTGTCAGAAACCAAATGATGAGTGTCCAGGCTGCCACTGCAAGACAAGCTTTCAGAAAGTTCCTTTGCTCTTTGACAGAGTATCGGTTGAGAGGAGTGTAACCAAAACTACAACCAAGGGTAGCATCATGCTTCCAGAATCATCTCAAGAAAAACATTTCAGGCAACAGTACTGGGAGATCAGGCATGAAAGGAGAGGGTGGGAAAATCAGCCAGTTAGTCTCAAAGTTGGAGACAATGCTCTCCCAGAATAAGGAGGTGTCAAAGTAACTCTAGATGACAATTTAGAGATGGTGACATTCTTGGGAAGTGTGCAGACTGAAACCACTGTTGAAATGTCATCCTGTAGTAGATCTATTCTGCTGACATCCTTAATATTTCACCATATAAACAATTCCCATGCCTCCCTTTTATAAGAAACTGGTGACACCTAAAATAATAGCATCCATTGCCTCTGAAGTTAGTTTTGATGTACCATTATAAACATTTGTGAATGAAATAAACTCAGAGGTTAAGAGCACTGACTGCTCTTCTAGAGGTCCTGAGTTCAATTCCCAGCAACCACATGGTGGCTCACAACATTCTGTATTGCAATCTGATCTCTCGATGTCTAAAGACAGTAACAGTGTACTCATATACATAAAATGAATAAATAAATCTTTTAAATATATATAACTAAAAAAGGAAAAGCAAAAAACCTAAGTGGCTCTAGAAGGGTATGTCATATGTATTCTATTCCATTGACCAATGGATCTGTTTTTAGGGCAGTCTCACGGTGCTTTCACTACCACAGCTCTGTATGTATAACTTGAATATTTGGAATGGTGATACCCACAGGGTTTTTTATTGCTCAGGATCATTTGGGCTATTGTGGATAGTTTGTATTTCCTATGAAATGTAAGATGATCCTTTCAATTTATATGAAGAATTGCATTAGACTTTTGATGGAGATTGCAGTAAATCTGTAGATTGCTTTGCTTAGGATAGCCATTTTGCAATATTCATCCTACCAGTCCATGAGCATCTGTACTTCCTGGCCAGTCAGGGCTATAGAGAAAGAACCTTTGTCAAAAGAACAAATGAAATAAAATGGATGGCAGAAACAGAATTACAAGGCGTTACCCCCCCCCTTTTCAGTTGAATGGCAACTTCTCATTATTTTAAAACACTTTGCTATATATTGTGACATTTTTACTCTATGCTAAACTATATTCTTCCAGAATAATTTATTTTGTATGCCATAGTTTACAAATCCAAATGATTTTCTGTTTTATGAAGTATATAGGTGTTTTTGTGTTATATAAGATTTAAGTGCTTATTATGTGTAATTGATTGTTAAACCCCATGTCTGACCCATAACATCCAACTTTTACACAGAGCACACATCGTCTGCATATTGTCCCTTAACAGGTTGTGGCTCCAAAGAAAGCTCGCTTAGCAGAGGCCCAGAAGTCCTTAGCAGAGACAATGATGCTTTTGAATCAGAAGAGAGCGGAACTGGCCCAAGTAGAGCATCATTTGGAAAACTTACAGAAGATTTTCCAAGAGAAGACAGAGGAAAAGGCAGCTCTAGAGGATCAGGTGGAACTGTGTGCTAAGAAGCTGGAACGAGCCTCTAAGCTAATTGGAGGGCTAGGCGGAGAAAAGTCAAGGTAGAGCTGCTTCTCAAGGGCTAGAGGACAACAGGTTTGAGCCTGACTGTCCTCACCTGTTTGTCACAGTTATGTCTGATTTTACAGTGGCTGATTGAGAATATGTGGCATTCTGTAAAGCACCTGGCCAGGACTCTCCAAAGGAACAAGATCAGTGTTGAGAATAGAGTTTATAACTTGTTTTCAAAACAGAAACACGAAAGTGTAGGTGCTTCAGTCCTTCTTAGAAGGAGTAACAAAAATACTCATGGGAGCAAATATGGAAACAAAGTGTGGGTCAGAAACTGAAGGAGGGGCCGTCTGGAGACTGTTCCACCTGGGTATCCATCCCTATGTGTAGTCACCAAAGGCAGACGCTGATGTGGATGCCAGGAAGTGCATGCCGACAGGAGCCTGATATAGCTGTCTCCTTAGAGGTTCTGCCAGAGTCTGACATATACAGAGGCGATGCTCACAGCTAATCATTGAACTGATCATGGGATTCCCAATGGAGGAGTTAGAGAGAAGACTGAAGGAGCTGAAGGGTTTGCAACCCCATGAGGAGAGCAACAATACCAACCAACCAGAGCTCCCAGGGTCTAAACTAACCAGCCTGGGAGCTCATAGGGAGGGACCCTGGATCCAGCTGTATATGTAGGGGAGGATAGCCTTGTTGGGCATAGGTAGGAGAGGAGATCCTTGGTCCAATGAAAGCTGGATGCCCCAGTGTGGGGGAATTCGAGGGTGGGGAGGTGGGAGTGGGTGGGTGGGGGCAAATCCTCATAGAAGCAGGAGGAGGGGGATGGGATGGGGGCTTCTGGGGGTGGAATGGGGATAATATCTGAAATGTAAATAAAATATCAATAAAAAATTAATTTCAGAAAAAAAAACCAGAAACAAACAAAAGGAAGAGAGAAGGAGAAAAAGAAAGTGCAGTGTTCACAGTCTTTTAATCTAAGTGCTATTGGTATTCTTTCCCAATTTTCTATGTTTTCTTAAACTGGATTGCACATTCAGCTGTTTCATTATTGATCATGATTATTCTGTGAATAGTGTGATGTAGTAATCTAGTCCAGGTGAGATGATTTTGGAATTACTTCTACTGTCAGTTTTGTTGAATGGAAAAACTATCAACCTTATCTGCAGAATCTCAGCTTTGTAATTTAATGTGTGTCAAATAGTCTTGCTTCAAAACAGAATTTCTAGAATGAATTTAAAGCTGTTGGAAAGGCAGAGTGCTGCCGGACATAACTACTGCTCTAAGACTGAAATGTAGAAATTCATATAACATTAACAATAAGGATCGAACCAGAGCTGTATGATAGGAGACTGACTTCCTCATTATTCGCATCACATAGCCATAACATCCCATTATGTTCTTTCTCTATAGCATTTAGACAAGAAGGCACCCATGCACTCTTCCTCTTTTTATCATCTTTTAATAATTGGCCTGCATATATGTCTTGCTCGGCTTACGTGCCTGGTGCCTGTAGAGGCCCAAAGAGGATGTTGGATCCCTGAACTTTAGCTACAGATAGTTGTAAGTCACCACGTGGATGCTGTAAACTGAACCCCAGTCCTTTAGAAGAGCAGTCAGTGCTCTTAACGATTAAGCCATCCCTCCACCCGGCCCTTCCCATACAATTGTGTGCTGTTGCCTTTGGTTTGTTACACAGATGGTCTCAAGCTGCAGATGACCTTCAAATAACATATGAAAACCTAACTGGTGACGTCTTGGTGTCAGCAGGAGTCATAGCTTACCTTGGTGCTTTCACTTCTGGATTTCGACAAGAGTGTACGGAAAATTGGAGCAAGTTGTGCAAGGTATGCGGTTTATGGTTAGTAAATTTTGACTTAGAACATTCAAAGTATATATTGGAAATTATGATGGCAATGAGGACATCAAAAGAAAAAGCACTAAAAGTATGGGAAGTCTTTTTTGTTTCTCCATCCTGTCTCTGTCTCTGTCTTTCTCTCCCTCTCCTCTCTCCTCTTCCCTCCCTCCTTACCTCCCTCCACTTTTTCTTTGACTGGTAAAATACTCCCAAAGTCTAACCTTCAGTGAATTTTTTTCTGATCTTTAGGTATGACAATTAAATATGTATTTTAACTTAAAGATTATTTCAATTAATAAGATGAAAGAAAACATCCAACTTTTACTTCTTACAGGAGAAAAAATTCCCATGTTCAGAGGAGTTCTCACTGAGTAAAACCTTGGGGATCCAGTCAAAATTAGAGCTTGGAATATTGCCGGGCTACCAACAGACAGCGTTCTCCATAGACAATGGTGTGATCGTAAATAATTCTAGACGGTGGTAAGGAACATAAAGAGTTTCCCTGTTCCATTTGGAAGTCTACAAGCATATATACAAGCTGAAAGACTTTGACAAGAAGTTCCAGTGTAACGGTCACCCCACATTCTGTAGTTAGCATTGTGTTCTATCTGCTGCTTAATCGTGAATCTACCTACTCCTCTGCCAACCCATCTTTCTAAATGTGTTTAAGGATGAGCTGCAGACATGCATTTCCCCCTTAGCCACTGAATATTGTTGACAAAAGATCAATATTAGTTTATGCATTTTTGTTTGAGGTAAAAAAAATTACATGTAATAAAACACAAAAACTCAAATTTACCATTCGTTGAGTTCAGAAAAAGTATACAACTGTGCACTCAAACTTGACTCCATCAAGATGCAGAGCAAGGCTACCTCCTGAAGAGTTAGTTCCTTTACATCCCTTTCCTGCCCTTATCCCACCCCAGGCAACCATCAGTCCAATTACTTCTCAACATAGATTAGTTATACCTGTTCTAGAACAACATAGACTAGTTATGCCTGTTATAGAGCATCACATTTATTTCTTGTCTCATACATATGATACATCTTCCTCTCAGCATAACTGTTTCGAGATTCATCCATTTTACTCCACATACGAGTACTTTGTTTAGGGAGGGATGTTTCAGGGAGGGTTATATTCTATTGTGTAAGCATGTTAGTGTTTATGATTACACCTTTTATTCAGGTATCTTACCGAATTGAAGATTTCTAAATCATCCTTGCATATATATACACACACACTCACACACACACACACACACACACACACAATATATATATATAAAGCATGGCAGTAAGTATGCCTGAATCAGGATGATGTAAGGAGGATGTGGACACTTAGTACTGATGAAGAGGAGACCTCATGAGTGTGATCATGGTATGCATTAGAAATGGCCCCATGGGAAGACTTAAAACCAGCCGCAGTGGCTCAATACCAACTGAGGAGACTTTCTCAAGAAGACTAATTTTCCAAATACTGAAAATCATTCCTCATATTCCAGGTTATGTAATGCCTGTACACTATTCTTTTCTCCAGCGACATGTGTGCCTGTTTTCCCACAGAGGGCAGAAAAGGGTGTTAAATGTCCTCAAACTAAAGTTTCAGACACTTGTAAGTTGCCACATGGGTGCTAGTCCTTCCAAGAACAGCAAATGCTCTTAGACAGTAAGCCATCGTTCTAGCCACCAATTATATATTCTTAAACATAAAGCCTTTACTATCTAGAAAAGCATCCCTAAATAGATCTAACTGTGTACCAGACTTAACTTGGGCACTCACTCTCTGTAGTCCCACTCACAAACTGGTAAAAATCATTTATAAGCTGATGTGTTTTTATTTTAAACCTTTAGCGACTTATCATTCCCATTATACTAGCTGGTGCTGTGCGTTAAGATTGCTGTGATGACAGCGTTATACTGAAAACAGCACAGCCCACTGACTCACTAATTCCTGGTTCTTCCCACACTGGAGTGGTTTTAAAACCTTGGGGTTTTTACCAATGTGAGCTGAGTTTCTTCATTTTTAAGAACGAAATCCTTTTTTGTTTTTAAATTAAATTATTCCTTTGACAATTTCATGTGTATATAATAGATTCTGGTCACATCTTTTTACCCTCTCGTGTCCTCCTCCCACCACCGCCAGCCCTGCCTCCTACTTCCTTCCACCAAGTTCCCACTGTACTTTCATGTCTTTTTGTTTTTGCTCCATGACCACTGGGTTTAAGCCAGGAACACTCGTTTTACTTTTTGTTTTAATTTTTTGAGAATTGCATGTGTGAATACTATATTTATACAATTTCTATCACTCCCCCCCACACACACAACTCCTCCTGTGCTCACCTCCATAGCAAATTCATGACTTCTTCTTATTAATTATTACTGTCACATGCATATGCATATATAATCATAAGACTTTTGAAAGATAAATCTTTATGTAAAATACTTGCATTTGTAACAACATTCACTTAAATTGCATAGATTTTTAAGAAATTGAAGTGTTTATGTGTCCCTCTTGGAATGTTTTCTTATTTCCAGGCCTTTAATGATTGACCCCCAGGGTCAAGCCAATAAGTGGATCAAAAACTCTGAGAAAGATAATCAGCTCAGTGTTATTAAGTTATCTGACGCAGACTATGTGAGAACCTTGGAAAACTGCATTCAGTTTGGAACTCCACTGCTCCTGGAAAATGTTGGTGAAGATCTGGATCCCTCTTGGAGCCTTTGTTACTCAGACAAACTTTTAAACAAGGTAGAACTGAAAGATGATTAGATTATTTTGAAGCATGAAAGAAAAATAACACAAATTTAACACATCTCTGCTAAGTTCTGATACTTTCAAACTTCATATAAAAAGTTTGAATTCACAGTTAAAATTTGTTAGAAAAAATTCAAAAAGTATCTTTGTTGTTGTTTTGGTTTGGTGTTTCGAGACAGGGTTTCTCTGTGTAGTCTTGGCTGTCTTGGAGATTACTCTGTAGACTAGGCCAGCTAGGAACACAGAGATCTTCCTGCTTCTGCCTCCCAAGTGCTAGAATTAAAGGCATGTGCCACCACCACCAGACTCAAAAAGTATCTCGATGTGTAAAGACCGCCTGACACAGTGTCCCATGTTTCAACAGAATGAGTCCCACTGTATACTTGCACATTTGTCTGCAGCAGTAACTCTTGTCACAACTGTTTTCTATCCCAAGTTACTTAGGACTCTTTGTGTATAATCTAGGTAAGGCTTTAGAAGTGCACAGCAGGAGAAGCTAGGTAACTTTGGCTCATTTGTTATCTATTTTGCCTGGAATATAGGTGGTATCGATTGCATCAGACTTGGTGAAGTCATTATTGAATATTCTTTTGATTTTAAATTTTATATCACCACAAAACTGAGAAACCCACACTACATGCCAGAACTAGCTACAAAAGTGTCTTTGCTCAATTTCATGATAACTCCAGAAGGGCTCGAGGATCAATTACTAGGCATCGTTGTCGCAAAGGAGAGGTAAGTATTTTTTCAGATGCTTCAGGAAGTTTAGAGAGTATCTGTAGGCCATCAGTACTTTTGTTTTGGGACTATTTTGAAATGACTAAAGATTTTGTATTTTGTTATTATAAATCAAACAATTATATAGTCATTAAAAATAGCCATTTAGTAATAACTTTTAAACCAAGTCTTGTTATATTTGTCTTTTACTATGTTAAATTTAGAAACTGCTTGGGATAGGGAGTGAAGATAGGATATAAAACTACATATGTGATATAAATAATGACTTTTCTTTGCTAAAGTTTCTCAAATCAATATTTGTATGAGCCTTTTCATTTTCTATTGTTGTGATCAAATATGTTGACAAAAAAGGAAGTTGTGGGAGAAAGGGTTTATTTTAGCCCAGTGTTCCCATTTGTAGTCCTTAGCAGGAAAATTACAGCAACAGGAGTGTGAGAGAACAGATCATGTGACACCTGCTATGAGAAGAAAAGACCAGTAGATATATGCATGCCAGCTCTCAGATCCCTCTCTCCTTGTCATAGTTCAGGATCCAGCCCATAAAGTGGAAGTGGTGGCTGACCTGGTCTAGATAATCCCTCACTGAGATTCCCTTTCCAGGCGAGTTTAGATTACATCACTTTAACCATTAAAACTAACCATCAGTTATTTTCCCCTTACTGAAGTAAAACCGATTGGTTTTTTTACATCTATATAATTCAAATATTCTTAAAATGTTACACATAATGTTTAGGCAGAGGTTAGATTAAATGCCACAAATTTACAGTAAATGTTTCTATCTTTTTTAGGCCAGAATTAGAGGAGGAACGAAATGCCCTCATTCTTCAGTCTGCAGCTAACAAGAAGCAGCTGAAGGACATAGAGACGAAGATCTTAGAAACATTATCATCTTCAGAAGGGAACATTTTGGAAGATGAAAGTGCAATAAAAGTCTTAGACTCTGCCAAAATGATGTCTAATGAGATCACAAAGAACAGCAGGTGAAAATAAAGACCTAGAAGTGTTCAGATCCTAGCATCTGAGTTTGTCTCTAGTCCTGAGGAATGCTGTAGTAGGCTTTCAAGAAAAGAAAATGATAAAATAGCAAAGCAGGAAGGAAGGAAGGTCAGGGTTTACATAAAAGACTATTAATTATCAGTTGCTCCTAACTTTGTTTCCTTCTTATAGTCAAGACTGAGGTTCAGAACTTTCAGGTCATTTGTGATTATATTTTATCCATTTTAGGGAAAGTCCACAAAAGAACAGACCTCCATTCGGAATAGCTAAAATAAAAAAAATTATTAGGTTTTTAAAATTTTATTATTTAATGAAGATTACAAGGCCAGCCTGGTCTACAGAGTGAGTTCCAGGAGATCCAGGGCTACACAGAGAAACCCTGTCTCGAAAAACAAACAAACAAACAAACAAAAAAAGATTACAAGAGAGGAATATAAGTTCTGTCTGTTTTCCTTTCCTCTTTCCTACCTCTCATCTTCCTCGTCCTTCCTCTGTATTCCATTTTCCTTTTTACCCCTTTCCTATAGAATGTACTTGAATTAAGTCCTTATAATTTGTCATTGCATTAAGGGTTTTTCAAATATATGTAAAAATTCATTATAAGAAAATCATATGATGGAGAGAATCACTGTTGATTCATCTTGGTGGTTCTCCTCTGCCAGGTTGCAGAAAAAACAGAGCTCAAAATAGCAGAGTCTCGAGAAGGCTATAGACCCATCGCCAAACATTCGTCAGTGCTATTCTTTAGCATTGCAGACCTGGCTAACATAGATCCCATGTACCAGTACTCTCTCATCTGGTTTGTGAACCTTTACATCAACTCTATTCACGATAGGTAAGCAGATTTCTAGCTTCTTCCATTCTGCCTAGGTGAACATCCCTTCCATTAAAAAAAATTATCGTTTGTAGTTACTGCTCTAGAGTTTTCACTGTAGACCATTGAGTGGAAGAAGGAAAAACAGAGCAAAAGACATTTAAAGTCTTCCCTTTAAAAAGTTCTCATGCACTTAGGATTTATGCATAGAGTGGTGGTCTCACTATGTGACCCAGGTACCTAGCACTTGCTATTAGCCCAGGCTAGCCTCAGAGTTGGGGACAGTCTTTCTGTCTCCGTTCCCTGAATGCTGAGATTACAAGTGTGCCACCATACCTGGCTCTTCTTTCTTTTTTAAATATTCCAATGATGTTCAAGACTTCTTTTTGCTGACAATTCTAACGTCTCTTTCCCCAGCTCTGAGGTGTCTAAAAGGCTGTACCACATTTATATTTATTTGCTAGAGATTTTGACTTTAATGGATTAATAAATGTATTAGTTACTTTCCTTGTTGCTAGGACAAAACACCTGGAAAAAACAACTTAGAAAGGAAGGGTTTATGTTGGCTCACTTTGAAGGTCCGTTGAGCATGGAGGAAGGGTGGAAGGTGGGTAGTCATGTTGTGTCTATAAAGGGGGGAGCCAGAGGTGGACACTATACTCAGTTCCCTTCCTCCTCTAGCCCACGGTCTGATGCCACATCTCAATTAACCTAATCTATAAGCCTCACGGATATTCTAGAGGTTATCTTAAACCATTACTCTAAATCAATCAAGTTGACAAGCAAGTTTAACTGTCCACAATGAGTACATACATGTTTTGACGTCGTTCAATCTCCATTTTACCTGATACCAGTCACAGGACTTTAGAAAAGTTAGTTACCCTTTCTGCAATTGCTCGGTTTCCTTCTTTTATAAAAACAGAAATAATAATTATACTTACCTCCTCTAGTAGCTCTGAGAATTGAGATATTTTCAAAGTGTTGAGAACAATCCTTTCTATTTAGTAACTTCTGTACTTACTAAGTAAAATTATAATGTGACTCAAGCCACACGTGTACCATAAGAAATTTCTTTGTATGTCAGCTCCTGGTAGAATAATTAAAATTTCTAAGGTCTCCCAGCTGTGACTTAGAATGTGAATCTACACTGTGCTCAGGATGGAGGAAGAAGGTCAGGCTGAAGAATTTTAAATGTCATTTACATGTTTCAGTGATGATTTGGAGGAATTAAGACTGTTAGAAATTACTCAGATGTGACAAGATTTACATTTGTATGTGAGTGATTTTGAATGTTTCTAGTGATGAAAACTTTAATAAAGTTGGAACATTTTATAGGTTAATCTAGGTCACTTACTTTCCCTATTTTTGTTTGACAGCATATTTTTCTTTTTTGACCTTTTAGCAACAGATCCAAAATCTTGGAAAAGCGCCTGCGCTATTTAAATGACCACTTCACATACAACTTATATTGTAACATATGCCGCTCTCTGTTCGAGAAAGACAAGTTGTTGTTCTCCTTTTTATTATGTGCTAATCTTCTTCTGTAAGTGACTTGTGTTTCCTTATTCATTTTATTTTTTTCACTTATTCAATTTACATCCCACTCACTGCCCCCCTCCCCATAACCCCTACCACAATCCTCCTCCCATGCCCCTTTCCCCTTCTCCTATGAGCAGGTGCCCTCCCCCAGGTATCTCCCCAACCCTGGCACTTCAAGTCTTTGTGAGGCTAGGCGCTTCCTCTCCTGCTGAGGCCAGACAAGGCAGCCCAGCTAGAACGCATCCCACAGACAGGCAACAGCTTTTGGGAAAGCCCCCACTCCAGCTGCTCAGGACCCACATGAAGGCCAAGCTGCACATCTCCTACATATGTGAGGGGAGGCCTAGGTCCAGCCCATGGATGTTCTTTGGTTGGTGGTTCTGGTGGTTCAGACCCTGAGAGCCCCAAGGTCTAGGGTAGTTGACTCTGATGGTCTGGGGTTTTTTTCCTCATCATCCAAACTTTTTATTGAGTGTGTGTGTGTGTGTGTGTGTGTGTGTGTGTGTGTGTGTGCAGGAGTTCTTTCTCCCTTCCATCACCTGGGACCTAGAGATCACTCTCAGATTATCAGGCTTGGCAGCAAGTATCTTTATCCACTGAGCCATCTCATTGACCCATCAACATAACTTTAAAAAGATTCATCAGGGAACCTATTATTTGTTTCTATTGATTGTTTTGTGGCATTCATTGTAAGAATACATTAAAGTTTCTCGGTTCCACTTTTGGTGGACATTTGAGTTGTTTCAGTTTGGCGCTGTTGTAAATAACACCACTGACACTGTCGTGTGAAGGACTCAGTGCTGTCATGCAGACACTTCTTTTGTGAAGAGAGCTAGAAAGAAACTTGCAAGTTATTTGACAGATGCTCCTGTTTATATCCCATTAACAGTGCAAGCTCCTGTTATTGTAGGTCTGCACTAAAAATTTTGTATTACCCCAAAATACTCTTTTTACATCAGGGTCCTCCTAAGTAGATGGCCTTGAACACACAACCTTCCTGCCTCAGTCCCCTAAATGTTGAATTATGGGTATGTGTCATCTATTGTCATTTTTAAAATATATTTTAATATGTGATAAGCATTATTCCTTGTTGTTTATGCCTACATCTCTGTGATGATTAATGATGTCAAGCCATAGATATACACATAGACACACAACACAAACACACACACACACAATACAATACTCACATATCCCTAGGCTTTTGTTTTGGGTTTGTTTTTTTTTTTTTTGTCTTTTGTTTGTTTGTTTGTTTTGGAAATTTATTCATATCATGTTCCTTTGTTTCTATTGGGATTTCGTTGTTTTCTGACTGACTTCCATGAGTTTTTCATATAAACTAAATCCAAACCCAACAATAATGTGTGGTTGCCATTCAGTATCTAGAATGCCTTTTTATTTTCTTAATTGACACAAATTTTTAATTTTAATATTACCTGATTTATAGTCTTTGGTTAGTGAAAATACTTTGCTGTCAATCGACTATTATAAAGATATTCATAATTATCTTTAAAGTTCATTATTTCCGTTTCACATTTAGGTCTGAGCCAGAGGCAAAAGATCTGTGTGCATGATCTAACATAGACATCAAATTTTACCATTAATCCATATAGTTGTCTACTCATTAAAGTCAGATGTTAGTCCAGTAGGTCTGCCTTTAGATGCTGCTCCTTTTCCCTAGCAATTTTTAACATCCTTCTTTGTTCTGTACATTCAGTGTTTTGATTATCGTGTCATGGGGAATTTCTTTTCTGGTCCTGTCTATTTGGTGTTCTGTATGCTTCTTGTAACCTCTTCGTTTAGATTGGGAAGTTTTCCTTTTATGTTTTGATAATGCATTTTCTCTGCCTTTGAGCTGCTTTTCTTCTCCTTCCTCTTACCTATTATTCACAGATTTGGTTTTTTTCATGATGTCCCATATTTCCTGGATTTGTGCCTCAATTTCTTAAGATTTAACATTTCCTTTGGCTGAGCTATCCATTTCCTCTACCTTGTCTTCAATGCCTGAGATCTTTTCTTCCATGTCTTGTGCTCTGGTGAGCCTTTCCTCTTGGTGTTGACATCCTAAAATTCTATTTCCGTTTTATTTCACTTTGAGCTTTCGTCATTGATTCTCTTTCTTTGTTAAATCCTACCTTTATGACTTGAAATGTTTTCGTTAGTTCATTCAGTTGTTTGTATTTTCCCAGACTTCATTAAGGAATTTATTCATACTGTCTGTAAGGTCCTTGAACATATGCATAAGTGCTACTTTGAAGTCTTTGTTTTGTGGTTTAGTTATATTTCATTTCTCAAGGCCTCCTCTAACAGGATTACAAGCTTCTGCACGGTGCATGTTGTCTTGATATTCAGGTTTGTGGTTTTGCTCTGGGTCTAGGCATCTGGAGTTATAATGTCTGAAGTGTTTCTTGGTGTTGGTATAGTCTTTGCTGGGTGCTAGTTCTGTTCTGTGGTTGCTGCTGCCCTCTCTGGATCCTAGGCAAGTATGGTAGCTATAAATCCCTGGTAGAGAGTGCTTTCGCGGGCCAATGGTGAGAGAAAAAAATAGAAATGGACTATGAGGAAAAACTCCCCCACCCAGGAGTAGGGGTAGGGTGGGAGGAGGGGGCGTCTGCAGGCAGGCTGCTATAGGACTAAGAGTAGTTGAGGGCCAGAAGGCTAGTGAAAATAACCTATCTGAGTCCCAGCCCAGGGTGGCCACTGACAGAATGTATTTCTGAGGATCCATGGCTGACACAGGGGTGAAGACGGCATCCCATTTTAACATCAACAGTTTATAATGGCTATTGTTTGGCAACACAGGGCCAAGAAAGAGATTGAATACCAAGAACTGATGTTTCTTCTAACTGGAGGAGTAAGTCTTAAGAGTGCTGAAAAAAATCCTGATCCAGACTGGCTACAGGATAAAAGCTGGGAGGAGATTTGTCGAGCAAGTGAACTTCCAGTCTTCCATGGACTCAAGTAACTATGTGCATTTGGTGACTTATCTGTCCTGGTCTGGTCGGTACCAAGCGAACAGTCTTCTGAGGGGGTAGTGTGGATGATTATAGGAAAGACAGAAAAGAAGGCTCAGAGACAAAGGTTAGAAATCAGGAGGGCTGTCCAGTTAGTACTGCGGCAGCCTTGAGTTTAATTCTCTTAGGCTTTCTATACAGTATCTTGGGAAACAAAGCCTTGCTAACAAACAATTTACTAAAATGTACACAAGACATTCCTTCCCATCCCAAAAGCCTCTGCTCTTTCCACCAAGGTCAATAGAATCTCAGCCTCTCGCCTTGAGCCTCAGGTATACCTCCTCTTAACATTCCATGCCTCAACAGGCCAGGAAACCTGCCAACAGGCCCGACCTGCCTTGACTCTGCTTTAATCTGTTCAGAGAAGTGGCAAAATGGCACCCAACACTTAATGTTGAATGGTGACATAAAAAATTGTAATCTAATTTTTTTCCATGACTCTTTCTAGTTTATTGGCTAGTAGAAAGACAGGCTTCTCACATAATGTAACACTTCCACACAAAGCTATGGTCTCCTGGAGCTATGTCATCATCGCAGTATACCAATGAAAGAGACAGCTGACCATGTAGTCACACTGGGAAGAGAAACCAGGGGGTCTAGTAGCCCCCCTCCTAGTCCATACTCAGAGCACTGATATGAAATCTAGGTCTACAGGGGAAGACTTAGGTAAGAGGTATGTTAATTCATTAGTCTCGGTGGCACTGGAAAAGTGAAGGTCGTAAGGTGGAAAGGAAGGGTTTTGGAGTGTGACAGAGCATCCTAGCCTCAGGTGGGCTGTAACCCAAGAGTGAGGGTACATAAGCTCACAGACTTCCCTGAGTCAGTGGCTCCAGGTTCTTGTGTTGTAAATTTGAAAAATGGAATTCCTGAGCCCAGAAGGATGGGCTTTAGACATTTTAGTATAGATCATAGGGGGAGCCTAACATAAAGAAAGAAGGCAGGGTTCCTGAACAGCAGGAGCAGAGCCTAGGGAACAGGCTGCTGTTGACTGAGTAGCCCAGGAGGATTTTGTAGAAGAAACTGGGGTGAGGCACTGGGAGATGAGCTGGTCAGTCCGCTCAGCTTCAGTGCTGTCCAGATGCCTCTCAGATTCAGTCACGCCCTCAGGCAACAGTGTGCATTTAGGAGAAAAGATAAGAGACCAAAGCAGGAAAAAAAGCCCACCCTACAATTTTTGATATTTCTAGCCTCTGGCCAGAACAGAACCAAAGCTGTTTCCAGCTTCCGACCAAGCACAGGAGCCAAGGTCCCTGTCCTACACTACCTGATCAATCCTCAACTCCTGTTGTCATTGTGGGTCCAGGTGCATCTTCTCAACCATTGCTCCAGTCCTGCCAAGTGGGCCAAAGAAATCCTTACAAGGGTCTTTGGAGATGAATGAGTACTTCTGTTTTGGCGTGAAGCCTCGTGGGTAATTTTGCCTTCATTTGGGAGGCAGGAGTTTATCCTCCGAGGTTGTATTCTTCCTCAAACAGAAGGTGACTGCAGGTTTAGAAGTACAACTCACCTCTGTGCTTTCAGCCTTGAAGGGTTGACATAGGGCTAGACAGACACTCTGTGAGTTACTTACTCGAAGATCTGCAGAAGTAATTAGGTGGCCCAACCACAGGCTTAATAAACTGAAGGCAAGATGTTTATTGTGACTAACTTAGGTTACTTAGGCCCAAGTGGGGAGTCAATACATTTTCAAAATCAATTTCCACGGGTCTTTTTCATAAACATTTCAAAGTTATAGCTCCTGCATTGTAAGAAATCAAAGCAAGTTCTGTATCCTTTAAGTCACCATAATAAAAACACAACCTGTTATACCTTACATTCTGGAAGGTAACATCACAGGTAGATATTCTGTCCTCCCACACCCTCCCAACATTTTCAGCGCTTTCCAACAGCCTCTGACAGCAGGAAGGCTCAAGCCTCTTGGGCAAAAGAGTCAGAGCCGGCTGTTGGTAACTGTTAACTCAGCAGCAACAACAGCTAGAAGCAAACAAACAAAAAGGAACTTCGGCTGAGTGAACGCCCCTTAGTGAAGGAAGTGGGAAACAGTGGGCAGCCTGAGAGAAGCACTCTGGCAACCCGAACTGACGGTGACTTTTTAACAAGGGAAGTGTCTGCAGAGGTAGACTAGGGATCTGACAAGGAGCATTTGCTGACCTCAGAGTGTGTCCGATCCCCTCCCCCAGGTTCAACTTCTTTTTTCTGATTGGACCTATTTTTTCACTTCATTTGCATGCCTGCATTCAGTCACCTAGCTGGCACGCTGTGACTGGGCTTCAGAGCACAGGCCAAGGTAGGACCGGATAGAGCAGGCTGCCTATGCTTGTGGCTTTTGTACTGGAACAACAGATCTCTTGAGCCAGCCCCCAGAATTCATCTTTTACCACAGGCAAAGGGGACCCGTTCCTGTCTCAGACTTTGATGGTAATTCATTCCACAAGCACTTTCCAGCCTCCAAATGTTAAAAGCCTTTGCTTCTGAGACCTGCTGTTCCGGACCTGCCCAGACCCGCAGCTTGCTCTTGGTTTCTAGAGCTGTAACACTTCTCAGATCTGTAATGGTCTTGGCTGCTGCTGGGAGTTCAAACCCACTTCATTTAAATCCTGAATGGCAATCTGTTTTCAGTTGCCTTACCCTGTTTTAAGGGTTTTAATCCCCAGTTAGCAGTAAAGAACCTCACCATCTGCAAAGAGTGTGGGCATCCAAGTGACCATAACACCCAGAACACAGAATGTATTTCAAGACGATGAAACAGGGGTGTTGACATTTGTGTGTATTGAACATAGAAATCTTTAGGACACTGTGATATCCTCGGAGTCTCTTCTTTGTGGAAAGCTGGTCACAGACAATGTCTGCCAGCGTGAGGTTGAACTGGTCACTTGCCAGAACAGAGAGGCCTGGGATCTGACTTTGGGCCTTTCTAACTCAGAGCACATGGGCTAGCATTGATGACAATGAATAAAAACAAAACAAATAAACAAACAAAAAAAACAGCTCTGGTTATTTTATTTTTCTGCTCATCTCTCTCTATTTCTTCATACCTGATGCTCTTCCTTTGTGGAGATATTACAATGCTTATATCCAGAGAGCAAGAAAAAGTGGCATTTCTTTTCAAGACTGAAATAATACTATGGTGCATCTAGCAGGAAAGAATTCACCACTGCATGAAGTCGGCCGAATCTGTCACTCCTGGGCCAGCGTCCTGCAGGCTATAGGACACCTAGGCCCTAACTCTCAGTACAACTGTTGTCTGATCCAAGGGCTCCAGCTTCTGTTCCCCATCCTCTCCCTCTCCTCCAGAAGCTTATATCTGTCTGTTCCTAGACAGAGCATGTTCTCTGCATCCCTCCAGAACAACTGCTGTAGTCTAGGGATTTAAACATGGTCCCCTTGCTACTTATTCCTTCCCTTCTCAGTCATCCCTTAAAATATTTCTCAGTGAAAACACAATCATTTTTTTCTACCAGGGAGCATTTTTATGATTACATATATTTGTGGGAGGAAATCTATGACAGCAAAGAGCCGCACAATATGAAATTGCCAGAACCACTGGATAAGACGCTGAACGAACTGCAGAAAATAATAATTCTTCGCTGTCTAAGGCCTGATAAGGTAAAAAAAAAAAAAAAAAAATTGAAATCCTGATAAGATGCAGTTTATGATGTACCAGTCCTAAACATAACAGCTCTATGCTGCATAATGACACTGTAGTTTATGATGGGCCTCTTTACCACAGAAAAAGGTGGAGCTGGAATCTTGGTCTTGCTCTGTGGCTGGTACTGAAAATCTAGAGACAGAAGTAAACAAAGGGAAATGGATTTTTTTATTTTTTATTTATTTATTTATTTATTTTACAGTTTTAGCCAGAGTTGAAAGTATAAGGGGGGAAAAACTCACGTTTCTGGGTCTTGCTTATTTAAAAAAAAAATGTGATTTAGCACTAGGGAGTCAGGAAAACCACTATGCATTCCAAGCTAGCCTGGGGTACAGATTGAGATCTTGTTTCAAAAATCCTAAAAAAAATAAATAAATATTTTAGCCGGACAGTGGTGGCACACGCGTTTAATCCCAGCACTTGGGAGGTAGAAGCAGGCAAATTTCTGAGTTTGAGGCCAGCCTGATCTACAGAGTGAGTTCCAGGACAGCCAGGGCTATATAGAGAAACCCTGTCTCGAAAAACCAAAATAAATAAAATAAATAAATAAATAATATTTTAAGATGTCATTGCAGACATCATATAGATTAGAATAGAAAGGGAAATGTCTTTGAATGCTGTGCAGTGTCTAGATAAGCTAAGGGTTACAATGTTTAAAGGTTGGAGAAGCTCATACAGCTAAAAAGCTACAGTAGACTAAGGGTAATTTCTTCTTGAAGAGCAAAAAACTTGGCTGAACTGACCCAACCAGACTCTTCTAGACACACCTGTTTGTGCTTTGTTGATTGGCTCTCTGGTGGGCACTGGAGTTGGACCTGCATCTTATGGAGTTACTGCTTTGTCCTCCGCGTTCTGACGGCTGAACTTACACATCATAGAACGTACCCCACTAGAACACTCAATACTTGTTTATTTATTAGGGTCTCCCTAGCAAGACAAGGGAACTCTTGACATTGGGAACCCATATCTTGTTCTGCTGCATATCTTCAAGACTGAAAGTACTGCATGGCAGATATTACATGGTCAGTCAATTTCTACAAAGTGGGTTGAACCAAATTGAATTAAACATATGTCATGTAGGGATTTCCAAAAGCACAGAACCGATCAGTAGAGAGGGACTGGTTGAGTTTAAGGAACGGGGTCATGAAATGGTTAACTTAGCAGGGATCCTGGGAGAACTGAGACCCGAGGAACACTGATAATGCTGCTCGGATCCACAGGTGGTCTGAGAAGATGGCTGTCCCCATGCCTTTTTGTCCTATAAACTGTCTCACTGATTGCCATGTTACATTATAGAGGGGAAACAGCTTTATTTAATCTATGGGTTTAAATATTAATCTTGTCAAAAAGTCTCAGCAACAAAGAATAGACTACTACATGGTACATAATAGTTGGGTATTATGGCCTTAGAAGAAATCTTTTGCTTATTTATGTAGCAGCATACGAAGCAAAATAATAGATCTAAGTATGGTTATAATTTATATTTTTCTAATAATAAATATTAGTATAAAATAATCCACGATAACAGAGACATCAAAAATACAACTGCTTAGAAGTTAACTTCTCTCTCTCTACAGCTCAAAGACTGTAAGATGGTAAACGGTAAGGCACCTTAATAAATCTGCTTAAATGTTAGCTTCCTTCTTTTTGCCTTCTAAGATTTATTTATTTTATGCATGTGAGCATGTTGCCTGCATGTATGTTATGTATATTATACTATGTGCATGCCTGGTACTCATGGAGGTCACAAAAGGGCATTGGATCCTGGGAACTGGAGTTACAAGTAGTTGTGAGCTCCCATGTGGGTGCTGGGAACCAAACCCAGGACTTCTGTTAACTGCTGAGCCAGCTCTCCAGCCCTTATGTGTTCTTATTCTAGACTGTTTTGCTCTGGAACCCCAGAGGTGTCAACTGCCACCTCTGCCTGGGGGTGGGGGTACCCTGCTAGGCTTACTTTGTTTTTGAGATCACCTAGAATTCAGGTTTTCTTGCTCATCTAGAAAAGCCCCTTAGTCAGCAAGATTTGAAGCTTCCTCATGAACATTCCATGTGTTGAAAAGAGGGCATTGGGCGGGCGGTGGTGGCACACGCCTTTAATCCCAGCACTTGGAGGCAGAGGCAGGTGGATTTCTGAGTTCGAGGCCAGCCTGGTCTACAGAGTGAGTTCCAGGACAGCCAAGGCTACACAGAGAAACCCTGTCTCGAAAAACCAAAAAAAAAAAAAAAAAAAAAAAAAAAAAAAAAAAAGAGGGCATTGAAGCAAACATCCTTATAAAACTATGATCTGGCAATAATATCTATAATTTTTACCTGTGGGCTAACAAGATGATTCAGTAATATAAAGGCATTTGTTGCCAAACCCAATGCTTTAGAGTTTGATTTCTAGGACTCACATGGTGGAAGGGGAGAGCCAGTTCCCACAAATTACCCTCTTGCCCTGGCCCTCAGGATTCGACAACCCTAGGGAAGGGGGCAAAAGAATGAAGGGACAAGAGACACAAAGAATGAGAGCTAGTGTGACGTTCTGATCAAGCTCTGAAACTTTAATTTCACAGCAAACAACGGGAAGACACAGCAAAACGGGAAGTTTGGGCGAGGGTCATTGCTTATGGCTATACCACTATTGAATCGTAAGACCATCCCACTGTCATATCCTTATTGCCCTAGATCATCCCACTGTCATAACTGGCTCCCAGGGAATGCCAGACATTCTTTAAGTTCCTGGAACCTGAGACCCGAGGACGTCCTTTCTTAACCTTGTACTGACTAGGGCTTTTAGAATACCAGGTAACTTCCTGGGTTTGGCTCCTGGCACCCTCTGACCTACACAATCTATATATAAAAATAAATAAATACATATAATAAAATACACTAAACAGTAATAATAATAAATACTTGTATTTTTCTACCTTAAACAGTCACATGTGACATTAGCCAGAAGAAATGCTGAGGAATGCATGGGGTACTATTACCTAAAGGACACAAAAATAGCTGAGAGTTTTCAGTCTTTGTCATATTAAATGAAAAGATCTTATTTTTTTAGAGGATTTTTAAAAAATATTTTATGTATGTGTGTGAGAGAGAATATGCTCTGTGTGTGTGTGTGTGTGTGGTGTGTGTGTGTGTGTGCACAAGCACCCATAGAGACCAGAAAAGGGTGTTGGCTCCCCAGGGGCTAGAGTTACAGATGTTTGTGAGCTGGCAGATGTGGATCATGGAAACAGAACTCAGGTCCTCTGGAAGAGAAGCAAGCACTCTTGACTGTGTGCTGTCTCTGCAGTCCTGAGACGTATTTTCTTATGTTTAAGATTTACTAGTGTTTCTTTCTCTGTAAATAGATACTCTCTTTTGTCCACTTTCCTTTGGAATGTTTTTCTTGTCATATCAGGTTACAGATTATTTTTTTTTTTTTTACACTTTAGGGAAATTAATGCTCTTATGATACCTTTTAGCGATTATGATCAAATTTTAACATTTTGTGTTTTTCAATAAATATGTGCTGTGCAGCAAAACATTCTCAAAACTCTGTATCTTCTCTATTCCCAGATAACCCCAGCTATAACCAATTATGTAACTGACAAGTTAGGGAAAAAATTTGTAGAGCCTCCACCATTTGACTTGACAAAGAGTTACTTGGATTCAAATTGCACCATTCCTTTAGTTTTTGTTCTGTCTCCTGGAGCAGATCCCATGGCCAGTAAGTATATCTACTGTAACACACACACACACACACACACAACACATGCACACAGACACGAGCACAGAGTTTATTTTCTGTGTATGTTTTGTATGTGTGTATATAAATGCACCATGTGTGTACGGCATATATTGTAAGCTTTTAACTTATAACTAAAACATTTTGTTCAATATACATTTGTTATGTGACTGTAAATTCATCAACAAATCTGGTCTTTAGGCAAAGATACCCAGAATTTTTCAGGATAAATCACATATGCACAGGAACTGTAAGCTCGAATAGAGTAAGAAGTGGTATCACCTATTTTTGCCCTTTGTAGGCCTGCTGAAATTTGCAAATGATAAATCTATGTCCGGAAATAAATTTCAAGCTATTTCACTGGGACAAGGGCAAGGACCAGTTGCATCAAAGATGATTACAGCGGCAATAGAAGAAGGAACTTGGGTTTGTCTACAAAACTGTCATCTTGCTGTTTCCTGGATGCCCACATTGGAAAAAATATGTGAAGATTTTTCGCCTGAAACCTGCAATCCAAGCTTTAGGCTTTGGCTCACAAGCTATCCATCTCCAAAAGTATGTTTAACTCCTATGAATCCACTACCTTTATTTAGCTGTCTGTTATACTGTGTTTCTTAATTGAGCTTTAAACTCTTAACCTTAGAGGTTTCTCATATAGTCTGCTGCTATACTTATTTTTAACGCACTGGTGTTTACAGATTTAGGGCTCAAGATTGTTGTCTTGCATAATACTTTACATTTGTTTTGTCTTAGTTCCCAGTAACAATTCTACAGAACGGAGTAAAAATGACTAACGAACCTCCCACGGGTCTTAGGCTAAATCTCCTTCAATCTTATCTCTCGGATCCAATTTCTGATCCTCAGTTTTTCAAGGGATGCCCTGGCAAAGAACTGGTAATGTACAGCCTTCAACACTCTCCAACTTTGTCCTTACAGTAGTTAAATATCTTAATATAAGGTTTTTATTTAGTATGTTTTCTAAACTGGATGTATTTCCTAATGGAACAGAAATTGTTTCTGCCTGACTCATCATTTTATCCCCAACAGTCTGTATTCTGCTTATGACATAGTCAATACTGAAATGAATAATTTTTGAGTGAATATAGTTTAGTTTATAAACTAAAGGCCAAAGAGTTTTAAATTATATCAACCACCCTTCCCACAAATATGTGTGTTGCACATTCCCAAAGTACTAGATCTAAAACAAAGAGAACATACATGCAGAGGAATGTGCCCTTGCAGAACTCGCATACGTGTTTTCCACTGTGTAACTAAAACCATTTCACAGTTAGACATCATGGTTCATATTTGTCATACCAGCACTCAGGAGGCTGATGCAGGAGGATTGCTACGAGCCTCAATTATGTAAGCAGCCCTAGGCTAGCCTGTGCTACAGAAAGAAACTTTGTCCAGCAAGCGGTACTGAGAATACCACATTAGGATAAGACTAGATTCCACCTGTCACACTGCACACAACCCCACTCCAAGTGAGTCAAAGCGGACAAGAAACAGTTAACTGAAAAGACAGCCGATAGGATGAATATCTAGAACAGACAAACAACTTAAAAATCTCAACAAGAAATTAAACAACTCAGCCAATCAATGGGCTAAAGAACAGTGTCAAAGGATGAAATGCAAACATTCAGTAAACATGAAAACATCCGCAACCTCACTAGTTATCAGAGACACACAAATTAAAACTACATTAAGGCTTTCTCTGACCCAAGCTAGAATGGCAGCCACTTAGAAAACAAACAAGAGGCTAGAAGACAGCTGAGTCACCCTCATGGGGCATCTCACAACCGTCTGTCATGCCAGCTGCAGGGGATCTAATGACCTCATCTGATCCTCATGGGCACTGCACATACCGGGAAGCAGACACATACATTATACATAAATAAAAGTCTTTTAAAAATCAGTTTTTTAAGGAACTAAATGTAGATCTACCATACAACACATGTGAATCTTTCTTCAAAGCCTCCAAGTCAACACATCACGGAGACACCTGAACACAGATGTTTACTGCAGCACTACTCAAGAGCTAAACTGTGGAGCTATGGTACATAGACACAGTGGACTTTCTCAGCCATAAAGAAGAGTGAGGTTATGTCATTTGTAGGAAAATGAATATACAATATATAAACATACTAAGTGAATTAAGCCAAATCAAATTTTTTCTGTAATTTATTTTCCTCTGTTTTATATAATAAATCAGGTGTATGTATGACATCAAAGATATCTAGGGAAATAAAAGGGAATAAAACAAGCTGGGGAGGATCATGAGAAAGAAAATGTGGGGTCTGAAAGAAATATGCTCAATGTACAATATACTGTGCATTGAGTCCTATTTATATTCTCTAAACATCACGTGTGCTCCACGGGTCTTGCCTCAGCACGTGGGTCTGTCTCAGCTGACATCACTCTGCCAGTCAGCCCAAGTCCAAGGAAGCGCAAAAATCTGTACACACCACCAGAAAGTTTTTGGTGCATTTCTTTCTATGGAGTCCCGACACATGCAGCTCAGTTATGCAATGCAAGGCAGACCAATACATGCGTGTCATTAGCATTTCACACCTGTGTCTACTTCAATGAAACGTTCCTTCACATGTTTGCCCCAGCAAAACACCATCCAACTGACTTTCCAAAGAACCCTTAAGTTTCCACTTCAAATACTTGCAATCTACTTGCAATCACAAATACTTGTGAGAGGTCTAAAGAGATGGGTGATCATGCCCCAGAGCACTGGTACAGGAGGCACACATGGCATCCATATTAAATAGAATATGAATGAATAGATCAACTAAAAATGCTTTCACCAATGCTCTCTGAAAGAAAAGGAATAACGCTGGGAATTATATATTGGAGTTAATTCATATTCTCTTCATTAGTCATTCTTTTGCATGTATAGTCTGAGGCACATGCCCACAAATCTACAAGAAAATACTGAGTGCTGAGGTTAGAGAGATCTATGAATGACAGGTATCATTAACCAACACATTTATAAAATAGTAATCTGTATTTTAGTAACATTTAGTATTATGGTTTGCTTAGTGTCGGGCATTTGAATTAGGCGTACGATGAATGCTTTTATAGAAAGTATGTCTTTAGATACATGCTGTTTTAAAATAGAAGTTTGAAATGACGTCTGACCATAGACCCTGGTAATGAAAAGATCATCTGATTTTCTGATCATGAGTTTCACTGATGGAAATCTAATCATATTTTCCTCTTGTACAAATTTTGCATTAAAGGCATGGGAGAAGCTGCTTTTTGGAGTTTGCTTTTTTCATGCCCTTGTTCAAGAGAGAAAGAAATTTGGTCCTCTGGGTTGGAATATTCCCTATGGATTTAATGAGTCCGACCTACGCATCAGTATCCGGCAGCTGCAGGTAAGATAAAACAGAACCAGCATTTATGAGGATCACTGCCTAACAACCGCTAGGTTACAGCTAATGGCATTTATGCTGACTAACCTTTAGAATAAAGATAACAGATTATTTTATAGAAATTACTGATACTTAGCTGGAGATGCAGCTCAGTCTTGGAGCGCTCGCCTTATATCCATGATGTCCCAAGATTGGTCCCCAGCACCAAAGGGGGAAAAAGAGTTAAAAATAAATGATTAGTATTTTAGCAAATCTTTTAAAAATAATGAACGAGAAGTCTTCCCTGAAATAAGTCCTGCATTGTGAGATCCATACAGTTGCTGACATCCATCCTTACAAATTGTAACGATGCTGCTGAATGGCTTTGATTCGAACACTGATTTTGAAACTAGCAGTCAATACAGAAAATATTTTACTTAAAATATTTGCCACACAGCCTGTAAGCAAGCAACTAAGAACTTGACATCTGCCAGGCTCCAGATGGCATTTTCTGAGATCACTTTCCCAGAACCAGCACTGAAATCCAGACATCAGCTAGATCCATCTTTCACACTTTTAGGGGTGGAGACATGGGAGAGACTAGTCTTTAAACCATCCTCATCTGCTCATGCTAGAGAATACCGTTCTCTAAAGAGCCAAAGCTCACAGCTAAGTGGGTAATCGACAGGAAGAGTCATCTCCATTTCTTACATATAGCACAAATTTAACATTCTGTTCTCCTGGGGGCTCCTTGAGTTTTGGGGAGACCCAGACGAACATGCATATGCCCTCCCCTAAAGAGAAGGAAGGATAATGTCCTCATATATCACAAAATTCTTTTGCTCAAAGAATAACATTCCTCTTTCTCAGTCTTCTCTCAAATCTCTCAACAATTGTCTTCCCTTGCAAACATGGGAGTATCGAGCAAGATTAATTTGGGGTGGAGAGATGGCGGTTAGAGCACTGACTGTTCTTTTTTTTTTTTTTTTTCTTTTTTCGGACAGGGTTTCTCTGTTAGTCGGCTGTCTGGAACTCGCTCGGTAGACCAGCTGCCTCGACTCAGAAATCCGCCTGCCTCTGCCTCCAAGTGCTGGGATTAAAGGCGTGCGCCACCACCGCCGCTGACTGTTCTTTCAAAAGACCTGAGTTTAATTCCCAGCAACCGCATGGCGTTCACAGCTGTCTAAAACTCCAGTTCCAGGGGATCTGACACCTTCACACACAGGATGCAAGCAGACAGAACACCAGTATGCATCAAATAAATCATTAAATGTGTTATATTTTCAGCACAGCAGCTTGGAACAGATAACGTCAGGCCAGACAGTTGATGAGGGGAAGATTTATTTAGGGCAGAGGGAAAAGAGAGAGGAGAGAGCAGAGAGGTAAAGGAGTAGAGGCTGGCCATGACCACGTGGAGAGAGGGGGAAAGGAAGGGGGAGGGGAGCCTGCAGGCATGCAGGAATCACAGGAGCAAGAGAGCAAGAGAGGGAGGAGGGGCAAGACAGCCCCTTTTATAGTGGGCAGGACTACCTGGCCATTGCCAGGTAACTGTGGGGGTGGAGTTTAGACAGAATACTAACATTCCCCCGTTTTTGGTTTAATTAAAAAAGAAAAATTAGAAAGGTGACAGTGAAGCAGGAATAGGGTCATTGTGATATCTGGCTACTTCCTCCTGGTATTAGGGGCAACGTGTCTTTAGGGGAACCTAGAAGAATGGGTATGGGGGATGTTTGTCCGGTCCTGCTATCCAGGGTCTATGGAGCCATCTGAGGATAGGCCAGAAGGAATAGGTCCAGTAGAAGCGGCTGTGTTTGTGACAGGAGATGGAGCATCTGGAGGTTGCTTCTCTGGAGCTGTCCTGGATGCCTGGACTTGACAGGATGTAGGGAATAAGATTAAGTACACTTGGGAAAAAGAAAATTTTTTAAGATGTACATTTGAAACCCAGAGGGATCCTACCCTTTGTAATAGGTAGTAAGTGAGAACTTTAGGCAGATGTACTTATCTGGATGGCATCTATTTGGTCCATGAGAGATAATCTTAGTGGGTTTCCTGTAGCTTATAAGTTTACAAAACAGATAACAGCATGAGTTAACAAAACAAGCAGTCTTTAAGATGAGCCTTTGTTGGATCGTATAGTGGAATGTTTTATTAGCGTTAGGCAAGTTTATAGGAACTTAGATAATATTAGGACAGTGGCATAGCAAGAAGAGGAAATATGAAGCATTTAATTGATGGCAACTGAGTTTAGGTAATGAGGTAACAGATAATATCTGTGAAAGCTTAGCTGTCAATGTAGTCAGAAGTCCGAGAAAGAGTAAACAATAATCTAACAGTTATATATTATTCTAAAAAATGACAGAGTCCACTAGCCAACAATTCCCGTGGTTTCCATACTCTCTTGGGTGAAGTCAGTTTGGCTTCCAAGCGCAGAAGACGCAGGGCTTTTTCTCTGTGGAATGGATACACATGACATGAGAAATGACTTACCTAGGTTTGACTTAGCTAAGTCATTTGACTCAGAGCATCCAGTTTAATCCACTGCATTTGTTTGCATACAATCCAGGCTGTATCTTCTAGGAGTCCAGTGTTCAAGTCTTCTGAAACCTTCTTGGTCCAACTGTTACAGGCTTTGGGAATTCTATCAGCCATAAGCTTAAAAAATACTATTAGCAGACTTCTGACAAGATTGAGAGCCATAAGGATTGGTTGTAACTGAATAGAATTCAATAGCAGTAGTAAAAATCTATTGAGGCAGGATAGGAAAGAGTCTTAAGTAACTTTGGTGGGTTGTATAGGTAGAGAAAAGCACATTTTTGTATTACCAAAGAAACATTTGGCTAGGATTAGAATAAGAAAGCTGGCAACGTGGTATATGATCATATGGCAGGTCAGGTCTGCGGGTGGCAGCGACAGGGAGGGACTTCTTACTAGCTGCCGGAAGCCTGTATCTTGGTGTCTTTTGGCTGCAGTGAGCAAAGTAAAGCATGCATGTCCCATATCACAGCAACGTTCATGTTAGGTTTTTATGGCAGAAGGCACTGCTAGCACTCACTTTACAAGTCCCAGGCAGCAAGGGAAAGAGAGCGCCTCCTAACATGCTCGGGCAACTAAGCCCTTAGTGCGGGTGGTTGCAACACGTGGGGAAGCAAGTCTCAGAGAGGGTCCCTGGCAGGATGAAAGAAGACCCAGAGCAGAGCTAAAAACCATGTGGACGGTTACTCTGACCAGTGGGGAATGGGGAAACAGGCAGAACACATAGAGGTATAGATAAATGCTAGAACATAGGGAATTTTTCCATTTACCAGACTGCAGGCAGTATGTGTTAAGACCCTTTAAGTGGCTAATTTATTCTGTTATCTAGAGGATACCGGATTCAGACCTTATTGCAGAGGTGTATCAATTTGGAAAGCCTCAATTCAGGCTGTAATCTTAAAGATTTGAGTTTTTCAGTAGACAACCCAGTGGGGTGTCTGCTGGTATAGACGAAGCTGATGCACCCGTTGCGAGACCTGGTCATTATCAAGCTTCAATCAGTGTCCCGAGAGAAATACTGATAACGAGAATCTAGCACAGGCCAGGTAGTCCAGTTGTCATGGGAATATCTAGGGGCTATGTGGAGCTGAGTTCAACAGAAAATAGCTACTTGGTACCAGGGTTTGCAACAGCTTCGAGAGCTTGCGGGGAGCTATTTCCAAGAAGGAATCACGCAATGGGCCAAAGTCATAAGTCATAGGTCGGCTAGAGGCCAGTCATATGGACTGGGGCAATGGAAAGCCAACCCTTTAGCCTGGGAAGCGTTGGCCAGGTGCTACCGAGCATCTAGGGTCCCTCCCGCCAGTGGAAACTCCTTACCAATTAATAAGCCGGTGTGTGTTTGCGAGTGTATGCAGTCTGGGTAACAGGAAAGGTGGAACCATGAGTTGTGTGTCTGTCTGGCTACCCAGCCCACATGGCAAAGAACCATATGGTGGCCACATGGCTCACGTGGTGGAAGTTTGGCGAGCTTCACATCGGATGGGGCTTGAACTGCAGGATGGCTGGTAGCAGCAGATGAAGTCCAAGTGGTGTAGCAGCGGTGGCGGTGGGTTGTGTCTGTCCTACAGGGTTGCAGCAGCCTGAGCCGGTGGCTGCACGAGTCTTGAGGTCCCGAAGTCTTCGTTCCCTGCCAATGTTAGATTTTCGGTGCAGCAGCTTGAAACAGATAATGCCAGGCCAGACGGTTGACGAGGGGAAGACTTATTTAGAGCAGAGGGAAAAGAGCAGAGGAGAGAGCAGAGAGGTAGAGGAGTAGAGCTGGCCATGACCACGTGGAGAGAGGGGAAGGGAAGGGAGGAGGAGAGTCTGCAGGCATGCAGGAATCACAGGAGCAAGAAAGCAAGAGAGGGAGGAGGGGCCAGACATCCCCTTTAATATGGGCAGGCCTACCTGGCCATTGCCAGGTAACTGTGGGGTGGAGTTTAGACAGAATACTAACAAATTTTTTTTTTCAACAACAACAAAAAAAGACTTATTTTAACTGGGCTCTGGAGAGTTTAAAAAATATTTTCTCAACCATGGACCATATATTCTATAATTCAGAGACAGGCAAAACTCTCTCAGCCAGTAACACAGCATTGCAACACACACACATGCACACGTGCACATACATGGACACACATACACATACATCATCATATGAGCCAGGAATAGTGGTTCAGTCTTGCTGTCTCAGCGCTTGGAAGTCTGAGGCAGGTCTATTGGCATGAGTCTGAGGCCAGCCTGGGCTATACAGGACGAGTTATTAAATAAATAGATGCATATGTCAGAAGAAATGGGGAAATGGAGACAAAATAATTCCAGATCAAATACTGAATACCAGACATTCCCTAGCACCCATAATAATTCTTTCATCCCCCTTTCTGCATAGGTGAGGAAATAAAAGAGACTGACATTTTCAAATTGAAATGAAGTCAAAGGACTTAATTTTTTCTTTTCTCACCTTTTATCTTTGCTTCAGTTGTTTATAAACGAATATGACACAATCCCATTTGAAGCTATCTCTTACCTCACTGGAGAGTGTAACTACGGAGGGAGAGTGACAGATGACTGGGATAGGCGCCTCCTGCTGACCATGCTGGCTGACTTTTACAACTCACTCATGATTGAAAACCCCCACTACAAGTTCTCGCCAGTGGGAACTATTTTGCACCTCCCAAAGGCACTTATGATGACTACATTGAATTCATTAAGGTAAATTGTGTTCTGAAGCTAGGAAAAGACAGGTATGTGTTGTGTGTCTGTGTGTATGTGTGTTGTGTTGTGTGTGTGTCTGTGTGTGTGTGTGTGTCTGTGTGTGTGTCTGTGTTTGTGTGTGTGTATGTGTGTGTGAGAGAGAGAGAAGAGATGGAGGACACAGAAATTTAAGTGAATGATGAGCAGTATCCTCTAATGTACAAGTTTAGGCAAGCAAGACTTTAATGGACTTTCAGACTCAGTTTTTGTCCCGATAATTACTGGACATCAGGAAATCTAAAGCTTGTGGTACTTGATGCTTAGTTGAGTCTTAGCCCTTGGTTGTTTGTGTATCTGCCTTATGAATTAATGCTTCAGTAGGAAAAGAAAAAAGAACCTGCTTTCCTCTGCCCTCGTGGCATTATCTAGATGAAAGGCAGCTTCATGGGAGAAAAATCATATAATTAATATTCATTTTAATATTGTATGTATACGGGAGCTTTACTGAAAGATTGAAAACCTAAAGAAGCAGTTTCCTTTGGCGTTTATAAAGCAACTGTAAAGAACTGAATACACAGCCGGGCGGTGGTGGCACACGCCTTTAATCCCAGCACTTGGGAGGCAGAGGCAGGCGGATTTCTGAGTTCGAGGCCAGCCTGGTCTACAGAGTGAGTTCCAGGACAGCCAGGGCTACACAGAGAAACCCTGTCTCGGAAAAAAAAAAAAAAAAAAAAAGAACTGAATACACAAAGAGGAAGCCCTGGACCCTAAGGGGTGTAAACAGTGAGAAAGGGATGGGACACTTGGGGGGGAGGGGGGGACTAAAGAAGGATAGCGCTACCTCAGTGAAGTCTGCAGACTCATGCGGTCAGCTTTCTGTCTCTAGTAAGAAGAAAATCTCTCCTCTTCTGGCATAGCACAAAGGGAAGTTTACACCCTGTTGTTAGGCAGATTAAGGTAGGATGAAAACCCTAAACCCATTCATATTAAATAACCTTTAGCTCAAAGTAAGTGTATTTTGGAGTGGCACATCCTGATCCCACTGAGTATATGATGCGTGTTTCAATCTTCTCTTAGAAACTTCCATTTACTCAAGAACCCGAGATATTTGGATTACATGAAAATGTTGATATCTCCAAAGATCTTCAACAAACAAAAATCCTTTTTGAGTCCTTGCTCCTCACCCAGGGTGGTGCCAAACAGTCAGGCTCCTCAGGAAGCACTGACCAGATGCTGTTAGAAATTACTGAAGATATCCTCACGCAGGTAATTGCCCGGCTTTAAAATGCAGACGCTCACGCTGTATGGAAATGTGGTCTTACCAGGAACACACATGAAGACACAGTATAAAACGATTAGCAAGGTTGCTTTACTTTCAAAACATGGTTTTCCAAAATCTGCTAGTGTGTGAGAATAATTAGTTGTTATGAGGATTTTTTTTTTTTTTTTTTGAGGACATTAGGGAGAATGTTCTGAACTTGAAGGTTCAAGGAGCACATGGGTGTTTTGTTTTGTTCTCTACTCAGGAGGTGGAAGGCACAAGGAGGTGATGTCAGTACTCAGCCAGCAGCTATGCAGCCATGGGACAGCCCATGAGGACTCAGCCTGCTGGGTACTGCAGAGAACAGCCCAATGTACTTAGCCTGCTGGGTACTGCAGAGAGGTGCTGTGTTGTCACCTCTATTCTATGTCTAAAGTCAATAGAGTGGCCAAGGGAAATTCCAACAGATTATCATCCTCACCAGCGATCTTTATAGTTCCCTTGCAATGTAACTACTGGAAATGTTCCCAGACAGATCTGGCCCCTAGTCCACTTGCCTCCAGAGTCCATGGGCTGTACCACCGCAGGATTTCCACAGTAATCCTGCCTATGGTCATCAATGTAGGAAGGGGCACGGCACTACTTGCCACCACAATGGAAGCCAACAGTCTGGGCCTCCAAGCTATGTACTTTGCAATCTGCCTCTCTTCACACCTGCCTCTGTGGTTTTCCTCTGTGGGGAGAGGCTGTTGACTTCACAAATGCTGTCTCCAATAAGAGCCCTTCAAGGACCCGGCAGGAGATTTATGGCTTATTTGGGTAAAGAGAGTGTGCTGAGTCACAATCACTAGGGTGACAGCACTTAGGTTCTTTAGCACCAAGCATGGAAAGGAAACTTGACTCCAGTTGAGCCATTCCCTGTTTGGGAGACTCCCTGCCACTTGAGGAGCGTAAACTCCGAAGTCTCAGGAGTGGTCAGCACTCCACAAGGCTTGTCATCTGTCACCTCAGTGTCTGTGAATACTGCACAGACATCACACATGTTCGCTCTCCCTGCGCCCTTGAACATTTCTACACTTACAAGATTGGCTATTTGATAGTAGGGTAAGTTAACCAGTGATAATTGACTGTAAGTGAACACAAAACAGTTATAAAATTGTAAATACATTTTATCCATGGAAAACAAGACTTAGTTTACAAAAAGAAGCTGTATAACTTCTTAGAAATATAATGTCCTCATCTGTAAATGGGAATAATAATGTTTACCTAGTGTTAGCTATTTCTGACCTTATACCTGAGTGAAACTTATGGTCTGCTCTGAGAGCAACTTGTGATTTCAACATCTGTTCTTTCAGCTCCCGAATGATTTTGACATTGAAGCAGCACTGAAGAGTTATCCTGTGAGGTACGAAGAGAGCATGAACACTGTGTTAGTGCAGGAAATGGAACGGTTTAACAAGTAAGTAAATCCCCGGGACTTCAGAACACAACCAACCAAAACTGACAAAATGACATGCTGGTATTGAATTTTTAAAATGCTTTTTGTTGTTGTTGTTTTGTTTTTTTGTTTTTCAAGACAGGGTCTCTCTGTATAATCCTAGCAGTCCTAGAGTTTGCTCTGTAAACCAGGCTGGCCTCGAACTCAGAGAGATTCACCTGCCTCTGCCTCCCAAGTGCTGGGACTAAAGGTGTGTGCCACCACTGCCAATGAGAAACTCTTTTATCATGTAAAAATGATGATGACAAAGAGATCCATTCTTATTGGCTGGAAATAGTCATTAGTCACATGACTTCTCATCTGTTACTGTCCTCTCTCTTCACAAGTAAAGATGGGGCTGGAGAGATGGCTCAGCCGTTCTAAGCACTTGCTGCTTTTCCAGTGGACCTGAGTTCCATTCCTAGCAGCCTCATCAGACAGCTCACAACTACCTGTAACTCTAGCTCTATGGTTTCCAACTCCCTCCTCTGGCCTCCTCTGGCAACTGCACCCATACATAGATACCAAACATGCACATAATTTAAAAAGAGAAATCTTAAAAAAAAAAACCAAGACAGAGTGAACCTGAACTGGATGGGTCTGTGTGTCCTTTCTGCCAGCTTCTGACACTGGCATGTGCTTCCTTTCTCTTTTTAAATGCTGTGGCCCGGGTTAGCCATCAATTAGCCATTAGACTTGTTTATTTGTTGGTTGTTTTTTGAGACAGAGCACAGCCCAAGCTGACCTCAAACTTGCTATGTAGCTCACACTGCCTTTGAACTCCTAAACCTTCTGCCTCCACCTCTGAAGGTGCTGAATTACAGGTATGCTGTTCTATGCTTGACTCCCATTTCTTACTGAAGTTGATTAGGTATACCATGCTAAATAAATTATTTGCTCTGACTTCTATTGAATTTTTTGTAATTCAATATTGAATCAAGAAATAAAAACTTGTTTTTGTTATGAGTTTTCTGTAACATTTCCATGTTTATCTTGCTTTCTGGACTTGTTGATATATTAAGGTAAAGTATATTAAAATACCATAGTGCTCTACTTAATTCTGGAATTTTTTAGGAGATGGAGTTTGTTTCCTTGCCTCTGTTTGGTAGGGCTAGAGACTGGAGCTTAAGGCCTCATAGATGCTAGCCAGATGCACTCCCACCGAGCTACATCTCCAAGCATAATTTAGTATTTCTTAGACAAATACAATAATTACATATACCAATCTCTCAGCTAGTAGGGCTTCCTTATCCACTAAGGTGTATTTATGGTGCTTTCAGCAGCTGAGCCTGAGTAGAAATCAGCGTTCAAAAATGTATAAATCAATACATTTTGATGATCAGTACTTTCTGCTTTGATATAGGGTTTGAAAATGTATACATCAGTATGTACTTTATGCTTTGATACATGGTTTCCGTTTTCAGCCATTATATAATACATTCTTGTTTTGTTTTTGTGAAACAGGGCATTGCTATATAGCACAGACTGTCCTCGACCTCACTATATAGCCCAAGCTGGCCTCAAACACAAATCCTGTCTAAAACATTCACACGCTGAGATCACAGTGTATACCATCATATTCTGTTTGCATAGCATTTTTCAGCTTTTTCTATATTTGCATGTGTTTTAGTTAGGGTTTTACTACCATGAACAGACACCATGACCAAGGCAACTCTTATAAAAGCAACATTTAATTGGGGGTGGCTTACAGGTTCAGAGGTTCAGTCCATTATCATAAGGTGGAAGCATGGCAGTATCCAGGCAGGCATGGTGCAGAAGGAGCTAAAAGTTCTACATCTTCATCTGAAGGCTGCTAGCAGAATACTCACTTCCAGGCAGCTAGGAGGAGGGTCTTAAAGCCCATACCCGCAGTGACACACCTACTCCAACAAGGCTACAGCTTCTAATAGTGCCACTCCCTGGACCAAGCATTTATAAACGATGACAGCATGTTAACTGTAATGTCATTTACCTAATATTTTTCCTTGGGTAATTCTTTGCTTGCATTCATTGGGTCCTCCCAAATGTCCATAAATCCAAAGAAGCCCTTATGAAAGTTCAAATGTGATGTCTCATAGCTGTAGGAAAAAATCTAGAGTTCATATAACTTATGAAGAATTGACCCGGCCTGCGGGTCAGTCAACGGGGTCTGCAAAGGAGAGAGTGGGGATGGAGGGGCAAGAGACATGAAGAATGGAGACAAGACAGTTGTCTGATCAAGTCTCATTTATTGATAGACAATTATGGGTATATAAGCACAAGCAGGGGAGTGCAGCTGGAGACACTTAACCACAAGTGCCTTGCAGCCGGGGCCACTAAACAACAAGTTCAGGATATGTCTGAGGAAAACAAGATGTTATCAGAGTGTGCTCAGCTGTTGTGGGCTGCTTACAAAAATATCATGCTAGAAAAACAAGTCTCTTATCTGGGTAGAAAGGTATCAACCTGCAAATATATGGCCCAAGATGGCTGCAAAGATGATAGCCGCTTGTGGGAGATGGGGGCTGCAGTGGAGGAGTCCCAGAGGCTTCCAGGTGGCAGGTCCCACATATAGGAGAAAGTCTAAGGTTCCAGAGGCTGGAAGCTTTGACGACGGCAGGCCCCGATGATACGAGGAAATCCTTGGTTCCAAAAGGGTTTATTTTCATGGTGGGTGGTGGATGTATCTGGATGTACCCCCCCAAAACTCAGGGCAAACCTTAGTTAAATAGGGAAGGAGAAGTGGGAAGGGTCTGGGGAGGAATGCTTAATTGGCTCCGCCCTCTGACCTTCATTAGTATGTAAATCTCTAGGGCCTGAGGCCTATCAAGTCATACCCTCTACCTATGTACTTTGGGAGGGGCTGTAATGGCCTACATGACTGAACAATGTAGGTCCATGGAGATTAGACTGCTTTCCAGGACCCTAAGTTCTGGGGACGTGGGCAAACTCCTGCCGTTTCTCCCTTGGAGTCTCGGGATTCCAGGCCCATGCCCAGCCAAGAACCAGGATACCCTTATGCAGTCCCACAGCCTCTTTCTGCTAGGAATTGGCTCCCAACAGGTCCCCCTTTTTAATTTTTTTCAAAAGGGAAGGCTGGGAAAAGTTATGGAAATCATGCATGTCTTAGGTTGGAACAGACCCAAGCCTCCCTTTCCCATCTCTGGATACTCAACAGCCATTTGGTTGAGCTCCTGTCTTAGGTTGGTGAAGCCTCCCAATTAGGGGAAGGGGTCTTGAAGTGTTCTCTTACTCATCATTGACTATACAGTTTAACACGTAAGTTAGGGGCTAATCCTCATTGATCTCGATGACAGAGGTTTTTAGAGTCCCCTACTTCCAGCCTGCGATAATGGACTTGTATGGGTTTCATTTGAATAGCATCTATCTGTTGTCATCAAAAAGCCATCAGTTTGTTGAACAGTATGGGCCCAAGAGACAAGAGAATAAGTAGCCCTAATAGGGGTCCCAAGATGGATGGGAGTGAAGTGGTGAGCCATGGCGAGGTACTAAACCAAGCCTTGAACCAGCCTTGTTCCTGGTCAGGCTGGCATTTTTGGTTTTCTAGGCCTTCTCTGACCTTTTTCATAGAATCTTTAACAATGCCTGAATGGTTGGTATAAAAGCAGCACTCTTCTTTAAGGGTGGCACACAAGTCCCCTTGTTGGAGGAGTAAAAGGTCTAAGCCTCTTCTATTCTGTAGCACTACTTCAGCTAAGGAAAATAATGAATTTTACAAATGCAGTGTAGCAGATTCCATTCTTTCTAGATCTAAATCTATAGAAGTACGGAGCTGATCATAACTTTGATATTGCAAAACAAGTGAGGAAATCCCTGTCCCTGCCCAGTCAATCCCAAACCCAAAAGGACAGCTACAGTAACTGTGGTAATGGGTTCTCTCCTGTGTCTAAGCAATGTACTCCATTAAATCATAAGTCAGGGAACCAAGAGTCCAATGGAGCCACTTTGGAGGTGGGGGTGATAATGTCTCTTCAGCACTGAGGACTTTCCAAGTCAGGTTATATGGCATATGCTGTCTGTTCCAGCCTGAAGACAATTGTGAAGGATCTTCATGTTTCCTGCAAAGAAAAAAATAGGGCTCTCAGGAGGCTTCTCCTCCCTGGATTTGTTATTATTATCTATGTGTTTAATCTGTCTCTCTGTTGGCCTATTGTCTGTTTAATCAGTCTCTCTGGCAGCTAGTATATAGCATCTGCTGTTTGGGAATATATGTAGACAGAACCTCTTCCCCAGATAAGCACTGGGTCTGTTCCATTCCAGGTTACAGTTAATGGGTCTTTCCAGAGGACTGTTGCAAAATTCTTTTTGGTATCAGGATAATAAAATCTATCTGCTGCAGATTTTCCTTTGGAATCCAAACTTTAAAAATTTAAAATAAAGAGTGTGTGATGAGGATATTTCTGGGGAATCCTTGGTAGGGTACCATTCCCCCTTTTTAATTTTTTCAAATTGATGTTTAATGGTTTGATGTGCTCTTTCTACCATACCTTGGCCCTGTGAATTATATGGAATACTCATTTTATGTAGTATTCACAATTTTTCACAGAATTGGTGGAAACTGGAGCTTGTATAATCTGGGCCATTGTCAATCTTGATCTGTTTAGGCCACCCAATACAGCGATTGTAGCAAGCATATGAGTGATCACATGTGTGCTTGCTTCTCCAATTTGTAATGTTGCATAGATGAAACCACTGTATGTGTCTACACATACATGTATATATTTTTGATTTCCAAATTCATTATAATGAGTAACATCCATTTGCCAGAGACTATTTGGTATCAGTCCCTTTGGATTTACACCCAAATGAGGAACTAGTAAAAGTGTAACACAGGATCGATATTGTTTGACAATTTGCTTAGCTTATTCTCTGGTAATTTTAAACATGATCTTTAAAGTTTGAAAATTAAAGTGATGTAACTCATGATCCTTTATGGCCTGATCCAAGTTAGATGGTGGATCTGATAAAGTCACCGCGGCTACATGAGTGGCTAGATCTGCCTTGGTGTTTCCCTCAGAGAGGGGACCTGGTAGCCCAGTGTGGGCTCTCAGGTGTCCTATAAAGAATTTACACTTCTCCTCAAAATTGTTAACACTGTGAAAACAAATCAGCTGCTTCTGAGGAATGCTTTATTTGCACAGCAGTTTCTAGCAGAGGGATAGATTGAGCTATATATGAGCTATCTGTATAAATATGAATGGCTTGATTCGGAAATCTTGGAACACAGCAATAACAGCATGTAATTCAACCAATTGAGCTGACACAGATGATGTAGCAAAGGAGATTACTTGATCTTTAAAGGCATAATCGGCTGTTCCTGATGAGGAACCATCAGTGAAAACTAGCAATACTTCTTCTATAGGTGCATGCACAGTACGAGATGGAGAAACAAATGCATGGCGATTACAAAACTGAACTAATTTGTCTGGAGGATGATGATTATCTAGTTGACCACCAAATGAGGCACATGTATAGGCCAAACTTCAGAACTCTGCATAAGCCAATAACCTGATGTCTTGTATAGGGTTGTACTATGACATCAGGTCTTTTCCAAAATATTTTTGACTGTTATCTCTGCCTAACATAATCATATCAGCTACAGCAACATAGTATGATAAAGGACCTTCTTAGGGGATGAGGGAAGATGAACCCGTAATATGAGTGCAGTTTGCCCAAAAAAACTGCAGTAGGAGTTAATTTGGTGTTAAAAATAAGAAAATATAAAGACTTGGAATAATTAATATGAGTTACAAATTGAGATGAAATAGCACTCTCAACCTTCTGTAAGGCTTTTCTACCCTCCTCTGTTAGAGCCCTGCCAGACTTAGGGTCAGGATCTCCTTTGAGATTATCAAACAAAGGCTTCAATTCTCCTGTCGTAAGTTTTAAATATGGGTCAATCACTTTGTTTTATGATAGTCACATTGGCCCCTGTATCAACCAAGCCTTGGAATGCCTTTTCATCAAGCCATATTGTCATCATAGGTTTTGTTTAACTATAGGTTGTACCTAGTATGCATCAGAGGAACCAAAGCCTTGATCCCCTCTCTTAAGACTCTTATATTTGTGATTAGTAGGAAACAATGGAAGTAACAATAGTTGAGCTCTCCTCCTCTTCTGTGGGAATGGTGACTATATTCTGTATTGCCTTGACCATTACCTTAATCTCACCTTGACGATCATTGTCTATAACACCAGGAAAAATGTGTAGTCCCTGCATTGTGGCACTGCTTCTTCCCACTATCAGGCCAAACACATCTGGATAGAGTGGTCTGAACACTCCAGTGGGTAAGGCCTGAGGTCTCATTTCTGGGGTTAATACTGTGTGGGCAGCGGAACTGAGGTCCAGTCCTGCACTGCCTGGGGTTGCTCAACTAAGTTCTGAAAAGAGTTGTTGTTGTTTGTTGGCATGAAGCTGACTGCACCAAAAGCCTGTTTTAGCTTGTGTTGGTTCAGGGCCTGGGGCTGGCCCCTGTTCCTATTTCACTGATTATGGGAAAGGGTGTTTTCTTGTGTATCTGTCTTGGATCTACACTCATTAGCCCAATGCTTTCCGAGTTTGCACTGTGAGCATAGCCCAGGCTGTTTTCCAGTCTGTCTCTGGGTTGACTCATTTCCTGCCTTGCAATCTTCTGCAAAGTGTCCAGGCTTGCCACACTTAAAACAGGCTTTTTGTCTCTACTTGCCAAGAAATCTCTTGCTGATTGTCCTTGCATGGCTGCCGCCATAGCTGAGCCCTGTTGGTAGGAGATCCCTATGTCAGAACAGAGTCTGTGTACCCAGTGAGTTATGTAGGGTCTAATGGCTGCTTGGCAGACAGGATTGGCATTTTCATATGCAAGCTGTTTCACATAATCTACACTTGCCTCTACATTACCAAAAATCCTCCCTGCTGTTGTCATCAATCGATGGACAAAATCAGAAAATCGTTTATCAGGCCCTTCTCTGACTGCTGTCAAAGATGCACCAGGGTCTCCCTTTACTGGGAGTTTACGCCGAGCCTTCATGTCTGCATTTTGAATTTGAGTGAATAAGCCTGGGTCATATTGCATCTGGTTATCACTAGAAGCAAATTGCCCTTCTCTCACTAAGACATAAAAGGACCAACCATTGCCTGCCTGAACGTTTCTCTTAGGTGTCTCTTTTCAATTCTCATGATACCTGGTTTCCAAATAAGATAGTCATCACTGCTAAAAACTGCTTTCACTAGAGTATTCCAATCCCAGGAGTCGACAGATTCTAAGATTGCAAGAGTAAAAGGAGCAGTGGTGCTGTATTGTAACGCTGCATTTTTTAATTCTTTAATGATTTGAAAATTAAACCCTGTGTGATGTCTCCAAACAACCCCTTGAGCATCTGTGGTCTCAGATAGAGGGAAAGCCTCAGCCTCTCCCTCCTCTGGGTGATCTATGACTGAACTAAAGCCAGAGGGCAGGGATCATCTTTGGACTCCGAGTTGAGGAAGTCGAGGACCTGGGGAATTTTTTGTGGGTGGCCTTGCCCTCGAGAAACATCTTCTCTGTCTTTAACTTTTGTAGCTGATTAAGTCCTGATACTCTTCCTCTAACTCTATTGTTGTTTAAGGAGAGAAATTTTGTCCTGTAGCTCCTTTCTAGGATCTACAACCATGCAAAGCTGGAGGCATCACACAACCTAAACTCAATGTACCCTATAAAATGGTTGTAAAGGAAACAACATTAAGCAATGGAACAGAAGAGAGAGCTCAGAAATAAGAAACTATACTTTTACAATCAACTGGTGGCCTGCTGCCAGTGGCACACAATGGAGGAGCTGGAGTCCCATCAACAGTGCTTGTGGAGAAACTGGACTGGCATATTGCAAACTAACTCAAAACAGATAAAGACTTAACACAGACCTGAAAGCATGCTGAGGATGTGGTCTGTGATAAGCAACATGCCTAACATGTATAAGGCCCTGAGTTCAGTCACCAACACCACAGACAAACAACTGGAGACTATAAAACTACTGAAAATACAAAGGTTCTCCATAACAAAGGAAACAACCATAAGATAGGATATATATAAACTATGTAAAGAATTCATACAACTTACAGAAATAAGACAAACATGATTAATCAATGGGAAGAGACTTGAACATTGTCACACAACATATCTAAAGGCTAAGTATTAGAAGAAAGGGCATCAGCAGCACCTGTAAGAGATGCAAATGAAAACCACAAAGGCATCCCTTGCTCTCACAGGTACAGAGTGAAAAAGAGAGAGAGGAGAGAAAAGAGAGAGAGAGAGAGAATGAATTACCGTACACCTAGTGGTCACGGATTTGAATATTTTTTATTGGTTATTTTATTTATATACATTTCAAATGTTACCCCCCTTCCTGGTTTCCCTCCACAAACCCCTTAACCCATCCCCGCTCCTCTCTGATTCTATGAGGGTGCTCCCCCACCCACCACCTACCCCACCTCACCACCCTAGCATTCCCCTACGTTGGGGCATTGAGCCTCCACAGGAAAAAGGGGCTCCCCTTCCATCGATGCCAGATAAGGCAGTCCTCTGCTACATATGTGGCTGGAGCCATGGGTCCCTCCAATGTGTACTCTGGTTGGTGGTTTAGTCCCTGGAGCTCTGGTGTGTATTATCTAAAGATATTCAATCACTGTGTCAAAGTGATGCCTTGACTCTTGTGCTCACTGTGGCACTCTTCACAACTACCATGTTATAGAATCAACCCGCGCCCATCACAAACTCACACAAACTCAAACACACTCAAACTAAACAGGAAGGAACTCTTTGATCTGTGACAGCAGTAATAGAACTGAAGGATATCTGCTGAGTGAAACAAGCCAGACCCAGAAGGATGGATACTGCATGCTCTCATTTTCGTGAACAAGAACTTATCTCATATGAGCAAAGAATACAGGTGTTATCTGAGACTGGGAGATGGGAGGCTTGGGGGATGGGAGTCAGGGTGTGCAAAGTCTTGGCTACACAGAAAGGATGAAGCGTGGGCTGTCACATCAGTCACACAGCCTAATACACACACTAATTTTGCACATGTTACATTTCAGTACTGTAAGTTTTCCAATGTTTTGATGACAAACTATGAAATATTTGCAGTAACATCTTAGTGAGTTTAATATAATTTTCCAATTATATTGAAAATTGCAACACTACCTTATAGTCCATAAACACATAAAATTACAATTTATTAACATATAATTTTTAGAGTTACTTAGGTCCTGGGAAATAATAGCCAGAAGATAATTTGATATTATTTGATACTAATATAAAATAATAATAAATTAATGTGAGACTGGTATTAGTCTATATTTTAAAGTGGTTTACCACTTATGGTGATGCACACCTTTAATTCCAGCACTCAAGAAGCAGAGACAGGGGGATTTCTGTGAGTTCAAGGCCAGTCTGGTCTACATACTCAATTCCAAGTCATCCAGGATTGCATAGTAAGACCCTGTCTCAAAAAAAGCAGAGGGGCCAAGGAAGAAAACCAGTTTCTTACCTTACACTTTCCTGTGCAATGAGCATCTCTGTATATGTGCACACGTGTGTGAACATCTCTGTGTATGTAAAGTATGTAATGGCTGAAATGAAAAAATGCTTATTCAAATGGTACCTACAGTTAACTCATATACCACCTGTCAAGTGCGCAGAGCCATGCTTTGGGAAGTCCATAAAGCTATAACTGTCTCCTGCTGTCTCTTCTTTCGCAGATTGTGCGTTGATACTTACTATCAAATATGTTGATGATGCAATTTCTTTCATTGCAGTTTAATTAGAACTATACGAAATACTCTACGGGACCTCAAGAAGGCTATTAAAGGCGTGGTTGTGATGGACTCTGCATTGGAAGCACTTTCTGGCAGCTTGCTTATTGGAAAGGTTCCAGAAATGTGGGCAAAACGATCATACCCAAGTCTGAAGCCCCTTGGAAGTTATATTACAGATTTCCTGGCCCGACTGAAGTTTTTAGAGGTAAAGTATTAGGTAGATAGGTGATAGGTAGATGAGTAGATGATAGATAGATAGATGGATAATTTTATACTTAAAATATATATTATTCAAGTGAAAATACTTATTAAAATATTGCTAAAATACCACATAGCACAATATAGACCTGTCATTGTTGAATAGGGAGATATTAGTAATCAACTGTAGTCATTTCAATTTCCCCAGGTTGGATGGAATGTAATTAGTAGTTTCCTGGTTATCTAACCAAAATATATGAGTATTATAAGATGTACACACTTTGAAGCACTAAGTAGAAAATGGACATTTACTTTAGTCAAACTCAAGTGACATTTATATTTATGAGAGTTCGAAGTCTATAATTCCCAGACACTACTGTTTAATGTTACCTTGTGTCAAAATGGCCCAAGGCTTTATCAATGTTGTCCTTTGTCTTAAAAATCAGAGCTTTTTCTTCAACCTTATCTCAAAAATGGGACAAGTTCTTTGAATCTCCCTTCCCTGGCCTTACCAGCATGTGCACATGAATATGCAGGCACATGTGTGCACATACACATAGATGTTTAGGGCACAGGAAAGTGTAAGGTAAGAAACTGGTTTTCTTTCTTAGCCCCTCTGCCTCCTCATTTCATAGTCTACGTTTACACAAAGGTGCAATGTGGGGAGAGTTTCAGGTGTACTTTAAGAGTACAGTGCTCCCAAAAGTTGTACCAAGTGCTTCCACATCTTTGGCTAACCTAACTGTGTTACCTGCCACCATGAAGTAAGATTGGCCAAATGTTAATTACATGTCCCACTCCAGCTGATAGGCAGAGTTCTGTCACCCACCAGAACAGTTGGGTTGAATGCACTGCAGTGATTACCACCGTGTAGTCCTGGCTAATTAGAGAAAAGGATTCTTGAACATAAAGGGCACACTTAAAAATATTCTTTGGGGCCATATCCAGAGGATCTTGTATAGGAGACCAGGATGTTTGGTTTTGCTACTGAAAAATTATGCAAGACTACAAATCTGGTCCAAACTGCGCAGTCAGATGTATTTCAGTGATGATGTTCAGACTTTGAGAGACAGGGGCAAGAGGATCGTGCACACTGGTGCAGAAGGAAGACTGAGAGGCCTGATCCTGATGGGCAGTGCACTTGCAGACATGGGGACACCAGGGCTCGTGATCTGGAATAGCACAGGTTAAAGCTTCAGTCAGTGGGTAAAATAAAAAAGATGGTGGCTCTTCACTAGGCTAAGCAATATAATGAATATTCACAATTACATCTTCTCTTTTGCAGGAGATTTGACTCCTTCAAATTAAATTTACTCAAATTAATGCTGAAACCACTTTGAATTTCCAAGAAGGATAAATAGAAGAAAAAAAGGAGGGGGGAGAGAACATTCGATGTCAGGGAAAGTCTTGAAATGAAAGTAGGGGAGCCTAGATGAGAGCAGGAGTAGAGTGCAGTGACACTTTTGTAAACATAGACATAATACATCTTGTTTTCTTTTATAGGACTGGTTTGCCTTTGGGAAACCCAGTGTGTTTTGGATCTCTGGTTTCTTTTTCACCCAAGCCTTTTTAACTGGAGCTATGCAGAATTTTGCCAGGAAATACACCATCCCTATTGACTTACTAGGCTACGAATTTGAGGTACTAAAGGTCACTCCTTTAACTAAACAATGTGATATTAAATCAGTCACATATTAAGCAAGAATAATATGCAAAATTTATATGTTAAGACCAAATTAATCTAATTAAATTACTTTTTTATTCTTTGTGTTTTATAAAGTACATAATTTTTGTCTTGCTATATCTAGAACTTTCATAATCTCAATATTTGATATAAAAATATCTAGCATTGTTCTTATGCTGACAAAAATTAATGTGGGGTACAGTAAAATCTGATAAAATGCTTCAAAATAACTATACAAGGCTGGGTAGATAGCTCAGTTAGTAAAATGCTTGCTACAGAGGCATGAGCACATGAGATACATTGGGCAGTGACGTGCATTTGATAATCATCATCCCAGTTGATACACAAACTGCTAGAAGATGAGACTGCTGGTGTACCCTCACCCTGAGCTCAATGGGATTAGTAACAAGTCGTTAGGAGTATGGTTGAAGAGGGCAATGACTCCAGGATTTGATCTCTCTCCTCCAGAAGAGATTCACATAGTTTCTTGATGAGCATGGGACAGGATCACTTGTCATGGATGACACGGCCCCTCAAAGCTCGAATCACAGCAGGACAGACATCTCATATATTTTCTACACCAAAACTTTCTATAAAAGTTAATGTTTAGTATCCTTACCCGAGTTTTATGATTAAGGCTGGGACAGTTCATGTGTGGTTATAATTTTCAATCTCTCAGATTCCTTTAGCTAATATTCTAGTGGTATCTCATTCTTTAGCAGCTAAGAGTAGGTAGAGATGTTCCCTGCTTCCCCTTGACAACACTCCCCTCCACACCAGATCTTTAAATGAGTAGGATGAATCCTAATCATTTTTGAATATGACAGTGAATATAAGTCCCAATTATGGAATGGAATCTGTTTTCATTTAGAAAGTAATAGGGTGAGTGTGTTCTGTTCCTGTGATAAGAACGACCCAGGTCTTGAGAAGTGTAGGAAGAGAATCTGAATCGATTTAAACTGGTAATAAAGCTAGAAGGAAGTTATGAGTACAGGGAGGGGAGTGTGTGAGAGAGTGAAGAGAGGGGAGAGAGGGAGAGAGAGAGAGGGGGAGAGAGAGAGAGAGAAGGGAGGGGGAGGGAAAGAGAAAGAGAGAGAGAGAAGAAGAAGGAGGGAGAGGGGAGAAGAGAGAGAGAGAGAGAGCAGAGAGGGAGAGAGAGAGAGGGGGAGAGAGAGAGGGGGGGAGAGAGAGAGAGGGAGGCAGAGAAGGAGAGAGAGGGGAGGGAGGAGGGAGAGAGAGAGAGAGAGGGAGGGAGAGAGATTTCCAGCTTTGTTTTGAGAAACATAAGAGGAAACTATTAAGCTTTTCTTAGTTTAAAATAAGTAGTGATAAAAAGGCAGAACATTGTTTCCCCTTGGAACCCTGGTCTTTAACAATTCATTTATCCAAACAATCTATTTATCTATTTTTAAAGGCAGTGTTGGGACTTTGCTCCCAAGTCTGTGAAAGATGGAGGCAGGGAAAATTGCTAATGAGGGAGCAATATGATAATTCTACAGAGATAATATCAACACAGGGTAATGAAGAGACCCAGTCCACTCCCGGGCCTCCATAGACTTGTAGCCATATCATAATGCAAAATGCATCCAGTCCAACTTCAAAAGTCCCCATAGTCTGTCACACTCTAAACACTGTTCAAGAGTCCACAGTTCAAAGGCTCTTCTGAGACCCATGGCAATCTCTTTAACTCCCTGTAAAATCAAAGAGCAGATCACATACTTCCTACATACACTGCCACAGGATACACATTACAATTCCAAAGGTAAGGAAGGGAACATGATGAGAAATTACTGAACAAAAGCAGGGTCTGAAACCAGCTGGGCAAATATCAAATTCTGCCTCTCCAAATTCAAACCACCACACCCAGATATACATCACTCCTTCTGTCTCTTTTTTGATCTCTCTGTCTTCTGTCTCTGTCTGCCTCTGCCTCTCTCTGTCTCTCTCTCTGTCTCTCTCTCTGTCTCTCTCTCTGTCTCTCTCTCTGTCTCTCTCTGTCTCTCTCTGTCTCTCTCTGTCTCTCTCGTCTCTCTCTGTCTCTCTCTCTCTCTCTCTCTGTCTCTGTCTCTCTCCTCTCTCTCTCTCTCTCTCTCTCTCTCTCTCTTGTGTGTGTGTGTGTGTGTGTGTGTGTGTGTGTGCAGGCTGGCCTGGCTTTGAATTCAGTATTCCCCTGTCTCATCCTCTTAAGCACTGTCCTGCTGGTGTGCAGCCCCATGGCTAGTCTCATCGGTTTACTGCAATCTTCTTTGCCTTCTCATATTGATTAGTTTTCCTTCCTTCCCAACAACAACAACAGAAGATGTAGCATGTGGAAAAGAAAACAGATTCTCTACATAGATAAACCTATTTTTTTTTTTTTACTTTATTTTATTTTGTTTTTATCTTGTTGGTCAGAGTCTCACTCTGTAGCCAAACGTGAACTTGGACTCACGGTTGTCCCTATGCCTCAGCCTCTGTATACTGAGTATAGGGATCAGCCACCACGCCCAGCTCACACTTGAATCTTGACCCTGTCAGGAACACTAAAGGATTATTTAGAGTCCTTGAGCCCCCACTCTGTCTGTGGACTGGGAGTGGACATGGTAGTGGTGAGGGTGGGACATGGTAATGTGGTGTTTGCTTCACAGCATAAACGCTGGCAAGCATTGACACTTGTTCACTGGTTGACTCTTTCCATAATCTTCAATTGTTTCAACTCTTCATTGCTTCCTTCTCCTCCTCCTCCTTCTTCTCCTCCTCCTCCTCCTCCTCCTCCTCCTCCTCCTCCTCCTCCTCCTCCTTCCTCCTCCTCCTCCTCCTCCTGTCTCTCTCTATAAATGTAAGCTTTCCTCTGTATCTCTGGTCCGCTCTTATATTGAAGGCCAGTGTCCCGTTGGCAGTCTTGTACTGAGCAGGTTTCAGAGGTAGCTGATAATGTCCATCCATTTCTCTCGCAGTGGACTGCTTGCTGAACAATACCCCAAACTTCTGTTTGACCTGATGCCCATCATATGGATAAAACCAAGTAAGTGTGTAGCAAACGCATTGGAGTTTTACAGAGAATAATGACAGATATTAATTGTTCCCCTTAATAAGTTTTTGCTCAACCCTTTTAGGACTTAATTCAGTTTTTGATTTATAAAAGATGGAATATCTGTGCTGTGAATATTTTGTGGCATTTATATTATTCTGGAAACATCACTCTGTCTCTCTATGCTCTTAGCCTATATAAGATATGCTTTTAAGGGCTGGAGAAATGGTTCTGCAGTTAAAAATGCTTGCCATTTTTCTGGAGGGTACAGTTCAGTTTTTGGCACCCACGTCTGACAGCTTGGAGCTCTTAGCTCTGGGGCTCTGAAATCCTCTTCTGGCCTGCTGGTAGCTCTAGCTCGAGGAACTGGACACCCTGTTCTGGTTTCAGTAGGCACAGGTACACATATGGCACCCATACATGTAGACATACACACATAAGACATAAGAAAAAAATAACCATCTTTTTAAGATACCGCCTTGTTTATTCTATTTTGTTTTACCCCTTAGAGGAGGCGCTTATTTTTTGTACCATGCTCATCTTTCTTTCCTTTTTTTTAAAAAATTTGTCTGTTTTGTTGGTTTGGTTTGGTTTGGCTTGGTTTGGTTTTTGAGATAGGGTTTCTCTGTGTGGCTCTGACTGCCCTAGAACTCCCTCTGTCGACCAGGCTGGCCTTGAACTCAGATCTGCCTGACTCGCCTCCCGAGTGCTGGGCTTAAAGGTCAGTGTTTTTCTAAAAGTAAACTAATAATAGTAATAATGAGGCTTATTCTAATTTTTAAAAGTTATTTTTAGTTTTACCTAGTGCCTCACACACACGAGGCAAGTCAGTTACACCCAACTTCCTCATTCTTAACTAACAGTGGACAAACATTCACAGTTACCTACAGTCACCATCCAGCCTGTGAAACGCCTTTCCTATTAATGGGATTCAAGTATGACAAGGGTGCCGGGCGGTGGTGGCACATGCCTTTAATCCCAGCACTTGGGAGGCAGAGGTTGGTGGATTTCTGAGTTCGAGGCCAGCCTGGTCTACAGCATGAGTTCCAGGACAGCCAGGGCTACACAGAGAAACCCTGTCTCGAAAAACCAAAAAAAAAAAAGTATGACAAGGGTGGCTTTTCATTTAGAAAAACTCCTAACACCTTAGACCTGGCTTCTGGGAGTTGTGCATAGGGTATGTTGTGAGTTTACAGGAGTTGGCATATTTTCCTTATTAGTAAGCCTCGTCTTCTAGTTGGCATGTTAACGCTGGCTGGCAGGCAGTGCTGACTTCACACCCGCATGGACACTGGACTTCTTGACATTTGCTTCATTTGTAATTCAAGATGTCCAGTGCAGTTCAAGAGGCCTATTAGAGTTCTATGTAGTTCCTCCCTAAATCTCTTCTATCACACACTATATTCTCCAACTTGTCCCCCTTTCCCTTCTCTCTGTATCCTCTCTAGAGGTTTTTCATGCCTGCTAAGAGATCAAAACTGTTTTTCTAAGATTTATTTTTATGGGGCTGGAGAGATGGCTCAGCAGTTAGGAGCACTTGCTGCTCTTCCAGAGGATGCAAATAATCTCCCTGCACCCATGTTGGGTGGCTTACAACTGCCTCATCTGGACTCTGTGGGAAACTGAACTTATGTTCACATACTCTCATCCCCCACAAAGATACACACATACACACATAATTATTTTAAAGAGTTTTAATGTATGTGCTTGTCTTTGTGTGGTGTATGCTTACAGTGCCTGTGGAAGCCAGAAAAGGGCATCGTATCTCCTGGATCTGGAGTTACAGGAGGTTGTGAGCTGCCAGATGTAGCTGCTGAAAACTGAACTGGGGTCTCTGGGACAACAGGCAGTGTCTTAGCCACAGAGCCATTTCTCCAGTCCCATAAGAGAACAAAACTTTATAGTCAACTCCTGATTTCTAGCCTAGACTCATACACCATATGAAAGTGCTAGCCTCCATATAGCTACTGTTTGAATTTAAATTTAAATCTTCCAAATATCATGCTCAAGATCTTGGCCATTCTATTACAAGGTAAACAGTTGTTCTTTTAGAAACAGGCTGTTTCCTCTTTCTTTAATGAATGTTTCTCTCTCTTTTCTTTTTCTTTTCCAAGATTTAAAGACTGATATTGTGAAGACAGATGCCTATGTCTGTCCCCTCTACAAGACGAGTGAACGTAAAGGAACTCTTTCCACTACAGGACACTCTACCAACTTTGTCATTGCAATGTTGTTAAAGACAGACCAGCCCGCTCAACACTGGATCAAGCGTGGGGTGGCTTTGCTCTGTCAGTTGGATAACTAAGTTGGATGAGTTTAGAAATGTCTGATCATTTTTTTTTTACTTTTTCACCTACTTAAAAAAAAAATTCTCCAACTGAATTTTATGGTGTCATTCTTTGAACTTGTCTTTGCCGCATTTGGTCTATATTGGCCCTATAACCAGATTCCTTTGTGAGTTTAGCAGGACACCTTCAGAGAGAATGTGAAACAAAGTGTTACTTTGAAGCATATGGAAATCTTTATAGATTTCATTTAGTTTCTTAAAGCTTGATAAAACACAAAGAGAGAGTTGGACATTAGGTGGGTGTAATTGAGTGTATATTAGAGGGTGTATCCTTCACTAGGGCTGTCCCATCTTCAGCGCCAGTCATTACATACGTTCTTCTCGGCTACCTGAAGTCTCTAGGCATGGACAGTCAAACACTTAAAAGCATGGTGAGGAAAACATTAAGGCAAAAGCCAAAACCTGTATCTCGTACTTCTAAGATATTATTTTAATTTCTCCAAGTACCCTTGTGACTAACAAGGAAGTGAAGTGACATGGCAAGGTGGGCTGGTGGTTAGTGCAGCTCCCATGGCTACAGTGTCATCCTTCCTCTTGGCATTTCATTTTTCACTGGAAATGTCAAGTGTTCCCATTATTTAAAAACTTTTCATTTTGTTTTATTACTAGTAGTATTGTGTGTGTGTGTGTGTGTGTGTGTGTGTGTGTGTGTGTGTGTGTATGTGTGTAGAGAAAGAGGGGGGGAAGGGAGGGAGGGAAGATGGAAAGAAGGGAAAGGAGGGAGGGAGAGGCAAAGACAGAGACATGGGAGGGTGTGCATGCCACAGTGTGTGTGTGTGTGTGTGTGTGTGTGTGTGTGTGTGTGTGTGTGTGTGTGTATGTATCAGAAAACAGCCTTTCAGAGCTGATACTCTGCTTCCTCCTGGGGACTGGAACTCGGGTCATCATCGAGTTTGCACACCAACCACCCTTCCCCTCTGAACCATCTTGGTGACTCCATCTCTCCTTTGTTGTTGTTAATACTTGATGTTCTTATTACTTAGCATGCACTGATAATATTATCATACACTGAGAATTTATGAATATTTCAAAAAAAATAAAAATTTAGTCAAAATTGTATTATATTGTGGGGCTAGGGAGATCACTCAGTTGGTAAAGTACTTGTCATTCAGGCATGAGAATTTGAGTTCGGTCCCCAGAACACTTACACGCAATCTAGATTGGGAGCAGGAGGGGTGCCTCAGCAGGAAGGCATCCTGCTCTTGCAGAAGGCCTGAGATCAGCTCTCAGCACCCACATCAGGTGGCACACGACTGCCATAACTCCGGCCCCCAGGGATCTGTGGACAGCTCACCCATGTGCAGAAGCCCACAGAGATGAGCAAATATACACATAATTTAAAACACATTTTCCAAGCTTTTAAAAACATGATTGTAGTGACACACACTTTGTAATTCCAGGGCTGGGAAAGTGGAGACGAGCAGATCCCTGAACTCACTGGCCAGCCTGTAGAACTAGCAAGGCCTGGGTCTCCGTGAACAAGAAGGCGGCTGGAAACGAGGCTCGGTGCTTAACAGTGTTTTCTGTCTTGCAGAGGAACTGGGTTCAGTTCTCAGTGCTCACATCAGGTGGCTCACAACCACCTGAAACTCTAGTTCTAGGGCATCCACTGTAGGACCTTAATGGCCCAGGATTAAAGGAGGAAGGGTTGAGGAGAGCTTCGACCCAGGACACCTCAGATGAGGATGACAGTTGCTGGCTCCCTTCCCTTTCCCAACCTGGCACCAGAAAGCTGGCTCCCCCACCATTAACCCTAGTAAGAACTTATCACCCTGACAGTTATCAGGCCTCCCTCTTTGTTTGACCTTATAAGGTTTTTACCCCTTAGATCCCCTAACCTCTGAGTATGCAGATGTCCTGGCCAATTGTACAGGGCCACCCAGACATTGCTCCAGAGACCCTGGCCACCTCCTCAGGGGCATAAATACAAACACCTCCCCCCCAATAAACAAACTTTAAAGCTGTTCCTAAGTGTGTGTATTCTTTCCCGGGAACTCACCTCCTACCAAGGCCCTGCATTGATTGCATCCACCCAGCCTGGCTAAGCTTCCTTCCAGTTGGCTATCCCAAGGGGGAGAAGAGCACTGAGCAGCAGTCCATCACCCTCTTCTGGCCTCCAAAGGCACCGACATACACATGGTACACACATACGTGCAGGCACATACACATAAAATAAAAATCTTTTAAAAGGCTTTCGAGGAATAACACTTTAAGGTCGATGTCTTGTCTCCACAAGTTGTACATGCATGTGTGCAACGCCTACACACACACACACACACACACACACACACACACACACTTTAAAAGTAAGTTCTGGGGTGGGGCAGCTGCAGAAGCTGGAGCAAGGCGGCAGGATGCAGCGCTTGACCCGGGCCCTGCAGTACCCTCAGTACCTTCTATGGGCAGGTCCTGGCCCCACTGCCCGGGCGGGCATGGGGCGCGGCCTCGGACGGGGACGGGAATAACTGGGGCCACTTGGGCTCCCACGTGTAGTTGCCAGGGGCGGGACATGCACAATTGGAGACCCACGGTAACAAGGGAAGCTCGAGCAGGGGCAGCCCGGTCTCCTTCACAATGCCCAAGGCCAAGAAGGCTAAGAAGCTGGCAAGCCACACGGCGGTGGAGAGCCATGTGAAGAATAACCAAGTGCTGCGAATTGGAAATGGTTCCACCGTTGCCCATGCTGTGCAGTGAATAGCTGAAAGAGTGAAGCGAGAGAATCTGGACCTCATCTGCATCCCTACATCTTTCCAGGCCAGGCAGCTCATCTTGCAGTTTGGTTTAACCCTCAGTGACTTGGATCAACACCCGAGACTGACCTTGCCATCGATGGTGCTGATGAAGTGGATGCTGAGCTCCATCTCATCGAGGGTGGTGGAGGCTGCCTGACCCAGAAGGTGGTGGGGCTGGTTATGCCAGTCGCTTCATTGCGATCACTGATTTCATGAAAGATTCAAAGAACCTTGGGGATCGGTAACACAAGGGCATTCCTGTTGAAGTCATCCCAACGGCCTGTGTCCCAGTGAGTCGAGCTGTGACCCAGAAGTTTGGGGTGAGGTGGAACTTTGAATGGCTGTCAACAAGGCAGGGCCTGTGGTGACAGATAATGGGAATTGTATCCTGGGCTGGAAGTTTGACCGGCTACATAAACGGAGTGAACACAGCTATCAAAATGACTCCAGACGTGATGGACACAGACCTTTCCATCAACATGGCAGAGAGAGTCTACTTCAGGATGCAGGATGATTCAGTGAATGTGAGAGAGAAGCCCCTCTAACCCCGAGAGGAGCAGGGTGCTCACCTTGAGTCTGCAGCCCAGGCACAGTGGACATGCCTCACCGGGAGCCTTTGCTTCAATGTACCTTCATGTAGCTGTCCACAGTGCCAGAGTGGATGGCTGGCCGTGGGTGCGTGGGGGTAGTCAAATCCAGTCTTATGAAGTATTGCTATGTGTCATTTTGTTTTGTTTTGTTTTGTTTTGTTTTGTTTTGTTTTGTTTTGTTTTTCCAGACAGGATTTCTCTGTGTAGCCCTGGCTGTCCTGGACTCACTCTGTAGACCAGGCTGGCCTCGAACTCAGAAATCCACCTGCCTCTGCCTCCTAAGTGCTGGGATTAAAGGTGTGTGCCACCACTGCCTGGCGCTATGTGTCTTTTTTAAAAAAAAAAATTAAATATATATATATATATATATATATATATATTTTACTATTAAAATATTCAGATTTTTTATAAAATAGAACTTGATTTTATGTTTTATATGAGACATTTACCAAAAACAAAAAATATATATATAAATAAAAATAAGAGATCAGGACTATCTCTGAAAACTTTGACTGAACCTGCTGGTTAACCTTCTGAAGTTTTGGGTTTGCTGAGAAATAACATGTTTCTAAGCTGGTGCATAGGAGCCAGCCAGCAGGTCTCCTGATGCCTTATGGGAAAGCTTGTTTACTGTTAACTTTCTTGCCATGCTCTTCTGTTTGAGGTTGTTTTCATTGTTATCACTCCCAAATCCTAGTTACATTTTAAGATCAGGTTTAGGGAATTCTGAGTGGAGCAGTGGGGTCTGTAGCGACTTGGGTACAAACTCCCAGGTGAGAAAGCATCTTCTCCTGGATCCTGGCTTTGCTTTGGTCCTGCTGTTGGAAGCCCCTGGTGGAAGCACCTGCTGGCAGCGCACATCATTGTCTGAGATGTGAAACACTTACTTTTTGTTGTTTGAATGATTTTCTTTATGTTAATATTGTTCTGTTCCTCCAATAACCCTTGTATGAGTTGGTATCAGAAGCTGTCACTTCTTTGTGATGTTTGAAGGATGAAATAAACATTACTGTGCCATTAAAAAAAAAAAAAAAAAAAAAAAAAAGGTTCTGTTATGTTGTAATTCCTTCCTAGGATTCCAAAGATGCTTAAGGCTGCAGTTGTACAGCTCAGGGAACATGTAGGTGTGGATACACAGTGAATCTGTGGGACACTCCATTGTTTTAATGGTACCGGGATTTAACCTTGAGTCTCATGCATGCTGGGCGCGCACTCTGCCACGCCCACTTTTTTATTTCGAGGAAGGGCCTCACTAAGTTACCCAGGCTAGCTAAGAACTCACCCTGTAGCCCAGACAGGTTCTTCCTGCCTCAGCCTTCCCAGGAGCTGGGTTACAGGCCAGTGCTACTAGGATTAGCACATAAGTCACTTTTGATAATGCCATCAGAGCAAAATTGTTGGTTCCTCTTAATTAAGAAAATCTGTTTTCCAGTGGCTATGTCCCTAAGTCTTAAGAACATGAATTCTTTTTCATGGTCAACACCCAGCAAATATCTTCTATTTCCCAAAGAGGATGAAATCTTTTAAATTTGATGAATCTAGCAATGAAGAAAAGAGGTCACATTTCCAAAGAGCACAAGCCCACATGTGAAAAACAGGGAGAACATGCCAAACTGTCTTATGATCAAGTATTTATAGTAAAGCTATTTATAATGGTCTGCAGAGGGGAGTGGAGATCCAGCCACACCTGCAACATGGGGACTTCAGATCAGCCCTAGAGGATATAAAAAAGGTAAAAAATAGCCTTTGGAGCCTATTCTATATCAAAACAGTAATGTACTTTATAAATCACTTAGATTTTGCCTAATACGCTGGCTGTTTTGAACTGCTGCTGTCCCTACTCTTTGTAGTGTGTTTATTTCCCAGAGCATGGTCGCTGTCAGTGCTTACTAGATAAAACAGAATGTTTAGCACAACATTTACTGTGTATAGGAAAGATCATCTTTTGAGTGCTATCATAACTGAGAAAAACTCACCAGAGAGTTTCTAAAATAAATTAATAATAAACACTTTCAATATTGCAAAAATGACCTGGGCTTTTTTTTTCTTAGTCCCTTTAAAAGTTTCATTTAATTATTTATTTACAAATAGGGGTTTTGTTTGTTATTTTACATTATTTACATACATCTTTGCTTTACATTTTGAAGTTAGCCGGCAAATGGATTTTAACATGGCATTTTCATACATGCGTGTCATTATATTCTGTCCCCCGCCTCTCCGGCTGAGCCTCTTCCTTCCCTGTGCAGTTCCACTTTTGGCTTTCATATCATATGTATCCCATCGCTCTCTTTTCTCCTCCTTCCTCCTCTAAGACCATTTCCTCTGTGGTCCCCTTTTTACTTTTATGTGGCCTGTGTGTGCACTCGCATGTGTGTGTGTGTATGTTTGTGTGTGTGTGTTTGTTTGTGTGTATGTGTTGGTATGTGTGTTTGTGTGTGTGTGTTTGTATGTGTGTGTTTGTGTGTGTGTTTGTGTGTGTGTCTAGGGCAGGGGTGAGGCCCAGGCACTATGAAAGCTAGCCAGCAAGGATGAATGTTACTAGTTGGTTTGAGATTGATTTTTTTTGTTGGTGTTACTTTGTTATTGTTTGTTTGTGTTTTGTTTTGTTTTTTACTGCATTGAAAGTCTATCTGAGAGTCTTGTCCTGTAGTTATTGTGAATGAACAAGGTCAGTGGCAAGAGCCTGAGTTCTTTGGAGACCACAGAGGGCCACCCACCTTACTTTTTGATACCAGGTCCCTCACTAAACCCTGTGCTCACCAATTTAGACTGACTAACTAGGAAGTTCCAGGAATCTAGCTATCTCTAGCCCTGTCCCCTGGATGCTATGCTTAGAGATATGTGCTGCTACACATGGCTTTATATGCAGGTGCTGGATGCAAACTTAGGTCCATGTTTGTTTACTAACTGAGCCCCATCTCCTCAGCTCCACAAAGCAGTTTTCATTTGTATTTCCCTAATGGCTAAGGAAGTTGATATTTGCCCCAGCTCAAGAGAGATTCAACGAGGACCTAGGGAGGGGGGCAAAAGAATGAGGGAACAAGAGACACAAAGGTGAGAGCAAGTCTAGGGTTCTGATCAAACTCTCAAATTTTATTATCGGGCTGCAGGTTATAAAGTCACAGCAAATCGGGAAGTTTAGGCAAGGGTCATTGACCAAGACCATCTCACTATTGTATCCTCATTGCCCAAGACCATCTCACTATCGTAACTGGCTTCTGGGAAATACCAAACGTTCTTTTAACTCCTGGGACCTGAGACCACAAACGTCCTTTCTTAACTTTAACTGACTAGGTTTTCCGGAACAGCAGGTAATTTCCCAGGTTTGGCTCCCAGCAGATATTAACTGACCATTTTCATTTGGTTGGTTTTTGTTTTGTAAATATTTTTACTTATTTAAATTCTTCATATTTCTAATTAAACATATTCAAATATTCTTTAAAATTTATATAAGCTATCTTGATATCCATCTACCACTTCTTCAATCCCTCCTAGTACCTTCTCCTCTGTCTCCTTTCCCAGAAGCTTCATCTCTAGTTTATTGCTATCAAAACCCACCAGAACCCAATCAGTCCTGCCCATCTATGTCCATGGATGTGGGCCCATCCCTGTAGCATGAGCAATCTATCAGAATTGACATCTCTAAAAGAGAGTAACTCTCCTCCCCTACTAGATGCAGGAGGTCACAGGGCCTCTCCTTCGCCTGTGCTGGCATTTAGACTGGTTTCATTTTATGTAGATCTTGTGCTAGAACCATAGGTGCTATGCATTGATGTATACAACAACTATACCATGTCCAAAAGTTGTCACTTACAACCTCCTCCCCAACTGCCTGCTCTTACATCCTCTCTGTCCCTTCTTCCTCACTGATTCTTGAAAGGGGGATGTTGACATGTGACCCACCCATAGCTGAGCACTCTCATTACTTAACCCACACTTAAACCATTTGTGAGTCTTCATAGTAACCACACCACTCATGCAAATAGGAACTTCTGTAGCCAAGATCAGAGCAGCAGGAATCTATGGTAGCAAACACGTTTAGGAAGCAGTCTGACAGCATGTCCATTTAGTAAAACAGCAATGGTAGGTTCCCTCCAAGGACCCATGGTCTGTGCCATCAACTGGGACAACCAAAATGACAGCACGAAGCATGAACTCCTTCTGGTGGTGAGGGCATCATAGCCAATCAGTAAGCAGTGAGTCCTCGCACTCCTGGGAACATCTTCCTAAACATGTTGTCACTGCGGCGTGGAGCATCCAGTGCTGGACGAGGCTGTGATGTCTCTCCTCCTCCAGAAGCTGCATAGCACCGTCTGCACTAAGTAACCAGTGTACTGGCCATTTTAAACTCTCCTTTGGAGGACTGTGTGTACACTTCATTAGCCACTTACTAGCTAGATCATTTGAGGGGTTTGGTATTTAATTTCTGTAGTTCTTTATATATTTTAGACATTAATCTCTGGAATATCATTGGCAATGATTTATGATCTAAGTCTCATATGAAAGGAAGGTTTCCTTTAATAAGCTTTAAATAAATGTCTATTTACAGAAACTTCTAATTTATGCTGACTCTATGGCAACCCAGAAAACTCTTAAAATCACAGGGAATTTTTAAATGTATATTTTTGTTTTAAAAATTTGTATTTTCTTCATTCATCAATCCTATCAAGTTTCCAGTCTTCTAAATGTCATCTATATTTTTAAGCAGTTGAAAAAGCCTTTTCACAACTGGAGAAAATATTTTAATTCCTCCTGACTTGAAAATCAGCGTATCCAAGCTTCGCATGGATCACCACAGCAGTGACGAGGACGCGGACGCTGACTTTGACACCCAGCTCGTCATCCAACAGAGTCTGCTGGATAGTTACAAGCCAGGGATAACTCGGCACACTCCAGAAGAGGAGAGGGAATGCCTGCCTCATTGGCAGTGAGTATTAAGGAGTATGCCGGAGTTGAGAGGAGTCATGATCCTAACGCCAATGTCACAAGAACAAAAGGGAAAGTCAGACAGAAGACACGGAGTTGTCTTCTTTCACTTTTTCAGTAGAGGTTGGAACTGAACCCAAGGCCACACGAATGTAAGGCATGCACTGAGCAACATTTCCCGGAGAGTAACTGTAACTTAAGCGTGTATAAGATATGATGACCAAATGCACAGGGGAAAAAACAACTCGGAGAGAATCAAGAATTTAGTAGAGGGGCTGGAGAGATGGCTTGGTGGTTAAGAGCACTGGCTGCTCCTCTAGAGGTCCTGAGTTCAGTTCGCAGCAACCACACGGTGGCTCCCAACCATCTATCCTGGGATGTGATGGCCTCTCTGGCCTGCAGGTGTACATGCAGGCAGAAACTGGATAGATAATAAATAAAAGCAAATCTTTAAAGAAGAGAAGAGTTTGCTGGAGGACAGCATTTAAGTGAGAAGACACTCACTGAAACTGAAGGGAGGAATGAGCCCAGTCTTTGCAGGACCAGGGAGGACCATTCACAACCATCCTGTGGAGTCTAAGTTTCACGGGAATCTAAGTGAGACACACAGACAACCATCTTAGTGAGGCAGCTGAGGAGGAGCCCAGTCTTCATCTACTCAGATCCAAAGGAGGGATGGTAACCTCAGAAAAGACTAATGCCTGGGTGGATTACAGTACAAACAGCCACCAGGTCTCTAAATGATGTAGGAGCCTCTGTCACCTGGGTATGGACAGTGGACAGTCAAGCACAGCCAGTCGCATGCTCTCTAATCACCAACACTGGCACATGAGGTTGAAACCATCTTTTTTCCACCTGGGTTGACAAGCCCAGTTTGGTTGCCATGGCAACCTCTATTTACCTGTTCAGGTGACACAGGATGATTTTTAACCTTACATGACCTTACAATTAAGTATCGAAATGACAGATTACATCAAACCTATAGGATTTTTACAGATTTGTATTTTGGACATCTGTGTCTGGTATGACATCTCCTTGTGGGTACAGGTGTCTATGGAAGCCCTGGAGCTGGACTCATGGGTGAGGGTGAACTGCCTGGTATGGGTGCTGGGAACCAAACCTGGGTCCTCTGCAAGAGCAGTCAGTGAGCCATACCTCCAGCATCCATTGCATTTTCTATACGTAGCAAACTCGTGGTGTGATCACAGTATGCCATGTACTTCATAACTATTAACTCACTTAAACATAAACCTCATTACTTCCCTATGGGGAGGTGCTGTTATTTTTCCCATTTAGAAATAAGGAAACTGAGGCACACAAGAATAACTTACTCAAGCTCACACAGATAATGAAAGCTCTGGCAACATGACACAAACTGTGCTTTCTTTTTAGCACACTGTTCCTATACCTTGGTGCTTACTTTAGGTTGATGATTAAAAGAATACTTAAATGTTTAATGTTTTATGAAGAAATCAGGTTGTCTTGTCCTACGATTTTGATTTTAAAATGCACCACCATGTAATTGACTTTGAGTTAATTTTAGTCTGAAAAGTGAAAGAGATTTTGACTAAGTACAGTATGGAAATGTGTCATGAAAATTGAGATTGTAGTCATTACATAAATTTCATTTATTAAACTTCAAAATTTGTACAATACCTAGGAAAGATTGCTAGTGGGGTCAGGCACTTGGTGTTAGAAATCTAGAGTGGGCTGGACAAAGTGTTTGCTGTACAAACATGAGATCCTGAGTTCGTATCCCCAGCCCCCACATACATGCAAGACATGGCGGTATATGTCTGTAACCTCAGTGCTTGGGGAAAGCAGAGACAGGTCGGCACTAAGCATGTTGGCCAGCCAACAGCCAATCTGGCTGAACTGATGAGATCCAGGCGAGACTACATCTCATAAAAAACATGGAATCAGTGAAAGAAGTCACCAGATGCTGACCTCTGGTCTTCTTGTGATAAGTATTCATGTACACATGTGAATACACACACACAGAGAAGGGGGGAGGGGGAGGGGGAGGGGGAAGGGGGAGGGAGAGGAGAAGAGGAGACAGAGGAGGGGGGGAGAGGAGAATCCAGAACCAAAGAACTGTAAGGTAACAGGTTTGTACTCTTGTAAGTCAGTAAGACTGCAGTTTTTCTTACAGAGCCGGCAGACACTAACACGGCACCAGGCCTATTAACACAGTCTTAAGTATTCAAGAGACTCAACTGGCCACATTGTGAACAAGACACACTGTCTAAGAAAACTCATTCTCTGCAACCTAGACTCACTGAGGAGTCAGAGGAACTAACCCAGGATTCACATACTGAGTTCAGGCACAGCGGTGGTGCCCACCGTCCCTGCAGAGGAAGAAATGAGGCAGGGAAATGAAGCAGCCCTGGCCTACACAGTGAGACCCCATCTCAACATTGAAAATTCCACATGCAAAGCAAAACATGGTTAGATATTTTCATGAAAGTATAATTTAAACTGTCGCTGTTTCCTGAGAGAGAATTCCGACTCTGGGGGACATTTTAAAGTTCACACTCTGGTTATGTATTTTTTAGCAATACTTTTTTTATAAATCATAGAGTAGCTATCAGTTTCCCATGTTGTACAATGATATTTAGTGTCAGACAGGTTTGAGTGAGCTCAGAACGTTGATTGACAGCATATACTATGTTCTAGGCTCCCGTGGAGACTTGTGTCTTTGCCTCCCAAAAGCTGTAGCTAATAAGGGATGGAAGGCATGGAGAGGCAGTTTCCCTATAATGTGCCAGGTAACAACATACTACGGTTTACAAATGGAATCTGTCTCTCTCTCTCTTCCCCAACCCCATGTGCTCATGCACAATCGTGTGTGTGTGTGTGTGTGTGTGTGTTGTGTGTGTGTGTGTGTGTACGTGGGCATGTGAGTGTGTGCATGAATGTGTACACTGGGGATCAAACTCAAGGTGTTTTGCACACTACACAAGCATGCTAACACCAAGCTGCTCGCCCACCTCTGTAGCAAGTGACTCTATTAGGCCTCCTTGGTTGCCTCGAACTAGAGCTCACCCCTGAGCGCCTGCTGCTGCCTTGGGTTCCAGTCAGAAACATTAGATTTATAATTGCCCTTTTTTATTTTCCGTGCAGATCCCATTCCTTCTCAAGTGATGATTATAAGAAGATAGTTGAAGCAATCGAGACAGTTAAGTAGTCTTCCTATTCCCCGTCCGGTTTGTGGTGAGGTACGGTAGTGGTGGCATTTCCTTCCAAAAGCGTGGAAACAGGTTCTACTGCAGACTGGGCATTTGGGGGATCCAGAGTCTGAAGTGGTCTTTTCTGGGAGAAAATACTTCAGCGTAACTTATCAAAGAATGTCAGAGTTCCTGCATCGACAGAGTTAGGGGTGTCCCAGGGCCTGGGTGGGAGGAACGCTGTGCGCGAAGCTGCAGCACTGTGCTATGACACTGAAACTTGTCTTTCGTTGAAGACGGTGCTTGGATTCTGCTTTCACACTGGCTTTGGGGTAGACTTCAGAAGCAGTGCGGGCTCCTGTGAGCGCCGAATGTGAATCTGTTTTGTTTTCTTCGTTACTAGGTAAGGAAGACGCATTGGCACACTTTGCTAAGTACCATCCTGCCTTTGATGAAGGCAACGGGAATGGCTGGCTTCCTCTGCATAAGGCAGCAGTGCAGTTAAACAAGAACATCTTAGAAATTACCCTGGACGGTAAACTCCCTTTCACCCCCTGGATGCTTCTGAGGACTAAGTTGATTTCTGCATCTTAACCTGTGTGGTGTGATGAATTTATTTCAGCCTCCAAACCTAGTACGTGGGAACGAACCACCCAGAACGGTGAGACACCACTTTTTTTGGCTGTCAGCAGTAGCCTCCTGGAAAATGCCCATTTTCTCCTTCTCAATGGCTGCAATCCAAATGCTAAGAATTTTGAAGGCAATTCTCCTCTTCTTACAGGTAAGCACACACATTGTCTTTGACAAAGAGTCCCAGTCCCCTCCACGCCCACAAGTTTTTCCTTATGACACTGACAATTTGGCCCCCACTGATCAGACACAGAAACCTGTCCTCTAACTCGGATATAGCTGGGTGTGGTGACTTTCACTTATAAGCAAGCATTCTTGACTTTGAGTCCAGTCTGGGTCACATAGTGAGTTAAAAGCTAGCATTTTTTTTCTTTTTTTTTTTGGTTTTTTGAGACAGGGTTTCTCTGTGTAGCCCTGGCTGTCCTGGAACTCACTCTGTAGACCAAGCTGGCCTTGAACTCAGAAATCTGCCTGCCTCTGCCTCCCAAGTGCTGGGATTAAAGGCGTGCGCCACCACCGCCCGGCAAAAGCTAGCATTTTTGAAGACGTGTCCCAAGGAAGAAAAATTTAAGACAGAAAAATCCTCTGAGTAAGAACAAAGATAGTTGGGAAAGGTAGAGAATTCTCATCTGGCCTTTTAACCCAGCACAAATGCAATTCTTAACCAGCATAGCGCTCGCTGCCCACTGTCTCACTGGGCTCTGAGTCTTTCCATTCATAGAAAACCAACACTGAGCACAAGAGCCTCTTCTGAGAAGGCTGAGTACAACTACAGAGCCGTACCCACAGGATGTACAAGAACTGGGGGTCAGTTCTACCCTCTTGAAACCTCGGATGTCTGTGTGATAAGTGTGTGTAAAGTTCACATGTTAAAAACAAGCACACATTAAACTCTGAAGACCCTCACAGCGACCGTGGGAAGCCTTTCTCCTCATTGGCTCTGCCTGCGGTGCTGAGCACATCCAGGCCTGCACCCTGTTTGTTTTGGTTGTTGTTGCTAACTGCATAGCCCTTTTAATCCCAAAGAGCCTCAGGGAGTATTCTGAACTCCACACCTTGGAAACCGGTTCCAAACCCGTGCATATGTAAATCACATCGTAGTCAGCCACAGTTTGCGAGACAGGCTCTGTTGCTGTTAGGGTTTTCCTTCTCAGCCGTTACAAGTGTCTTAAGACTCAGGGCTAGCATTTAGACTCTCATTAAAATATATATATTTCTCTTTTATAAAAGATGGTTTAGAGAAATGTCCTGACCTGCAGGACATTAAACAGGGTCCAGGGAGATCACCTAAGAGAGGATGAAGAGAAACAGGCAAACACAAGGAACACGGCTTGTCTATAGGCTGATCAAACCGTAAATTTTACTTTTTTACACACAGGTTATATACACAAAAAGGCAGGATGTGGGGAAGGGGATGACACCAGAACGTAGGTGTTCAGGGGGAGTATAGATATCTTCCAGAACAGTGTGTCAGCTGGGTGAAGGTTCAGGGGACAGATCACTATGACTCCGCCTATGATTCACTTGTCTTTGTCTAAGTTGGTACTATCCACCAAGGTTACCTATCTACAAGGTCTATGACTACTCAGGCTTGGCAGCCCTCCACAAAAGCTGCTTGTTTACAATAGCTTCTAGGCTTCTGTTTCAGTGTTTTTCCACAGAGACCCAAGACTTGGTGCTAGTAGGCATGTATGTTAGGCCTATTGCTGGTTTTAGGCCTTCAGTGTAAGCAGGGCTGCCCCTGACAGAGAAACAATTCCAAAAATAGAATTAACATGTAAATAAACCTTGTCACCACGACTCCATGTCACAGGTGAAGGAGCAACTTTAATACACAGCAGTGTCAAGTTTAGGCTTGCCTTAGCAGCTTTGTCCTTCTGAAGCATTTTGAGATGATTCACATTCCTTTCCTTTCCTTTTTATAATATTTTTACATTTATTTATTCATTGGGTGTGGGGGAGGGGCTGGTGGTTCGCGTGTGGAGGTCATAGGACAACTTGCAGGAAATTGGTTCTGTCCTCCCAACATGCGTGGCCCAGGGGTGGAATGCAGCAAGAGCCCAGGCTGCCTCACTGGCTCTCTTTTCTTTCATTCTTAAAAAAATGTAAAAAGGTTAGCATAGATTATTTACACAGAACCGTGAGCGTCCCTGTAACATCCCTACAGTGAAAGGCTTTACACCGTGTGATGTCATGTGATGTATCTTTAGGTGATAGACGTGGGGTTATTCTGTATATACACCCTCGTTATGACTTTTTCATGTGTGTCTAATGTATTTCTGTCTTGTTCATTCCCCCCTTACCCTCTCCTGCCCCACTCCTCCAATCCCCTCCCTCTTTTCAGATTCCCCCACTTCGTGTTCTTGTTTTTGATGAGCCAATGAATTTAATTAGGGTTGCTTAAAGAAACATGGGTGAGAGAGTGTTTACAGGAGCGTGGACAACTTGCTACTGGTCTCTCACTGAAGGAACGCCTCCCTATCCTCCAGTAACCAGTAACTGCCTAAGGGTCCTAGGGACGGGTGGAGATTGTGAGCTTCTCCACTAAGCTCCCATTTTCTTGAGAAAATCAAGTTGATAACTTGAAATTTGTCTCAATCACGTAAAAACCCAGTAGATGGTAGTTGCTCACAGCTTACAAAAAACAAACATGCCACTGATATAAAACTGCTAGCATCACTTTGTATCTGTGTTGTTTGGAAATGTGCTTCCTAAACACAGAATGCTGGAGCATGGGGGAGGGAGAGAGTTCCTTAAGATGCTGAGGGGCAGGCCTTATACCAGAACTGGGAGGCAGAGGCAGCTGGATCTCTGTGAGTTCAAGGCCAACCTGGTCTAGAAATCAAGTCTCAAAAGCCCAAAATCCAAAAAGAACTTACCTCACATTGTCATATGTCCTCACAATTCCCCAGCTGTTCTGAAGGACTCCTATGACATGGCCATCCTGCTGATCAGCCACGGAGCGGATGTCAATCTTCGATGTGCCAATGAGAGGACAGCCCTCCATGAAGCTGCCAAGCTCGGCAGACAGGACATGGTAAAGTTGATGCTGAACTCCGGAGCATACCCGGATGCACGGAGCTCCTACGGATTCACGCCTCTTGCCCTTGCAGCTCAAGGTGGACACACTGAGATCATGCAACTACTGCTGCAGAAAGGCAAGGCTTACCCGATGCTAGATTACAGGGTTACTGGGATCCAAGGGTGGGGCTTTAGGGGGATTCTTATTGTTGTTTTTAAGAATTCTCTGTCTCTGTCTCTCTGTCTCTCTGTCTCTCTGTCTCTCTTCTCTCTCTCTCTCTCTCTCTCTCTCTCTCTCTCTCTCTCTCTGTATGTGTGTGTGTATCATGCCTGCAGGTATGTTCACTCACCATGTGCATGTGAAGTCTACAAAGGCCAGAAAAAGGAGTCGGATGCCCTGGAACTAGAGTTAAAACAGTTGTGAGCTGCCATACGGGTACTGGGAAGAGTAGCCAGTGCTCTTAATAACCACTGAGCCAACTCTCCAGACTCCCCAAGTGTTCCACTTGATGGGTTGTTTCAGAATAATAGAAGTTAACATTTTATTCAGACCATTGTTTGAGAAAATTGTATGTGAATGTTGGCTATTAAAATCCTGAGTCATCATGGAGACTGAATTTCTAGTGACAAAAATTTTACTAAAATTTTGACACTACAGAAGACTTTTGCTCAATACTCCCTCATCTACTAAGAGGGTTTTAGACTCTTATGTTGCTTGTCCTTTCCTACAAAGTCTCTGCAACAATCTCTCTCTCTGTCTCTCTTCTCTCTCCTCCCCCCCCCCCCCGTTTGTCTCAGCCACGTAAACACCCAGTAGACAGTAGCTGCTCACAGCTTACAAACACCAAATCTCTCACTGCTAACTTGCTAGACATCAAGTTGCTAAGATAGCAAATTCCTCCTGACTTCTTGGCTTTGAGCTCTCACCCTCTGCTGTAGAATGACCAAACTCCAAGGGAAGGGAAAGAAAGGACAGTTCATTCTTCCTGAGTACTTTGTATCCGACAGGCAGTTAGGTGTCTGCGGAGTTACATGTCCTTTAAACATGGGAATCCTTTAAACCTCATCCTGAGCTTGAGGAGTCAGGATTGTTGTGTTTTATAAAAGGGAAAGGGAAGCCAGGATATGTCTGGTAGAGTGTGGTATGGTGAGGTGGAACGGGTGCCTCTGCAGGCCCATGCTGAGACATCCTTCCCCCTAAGGTACCAGCCATAGGACAGATATAGTATGAAATAGAGTTTTATTTAGGGCATGGGAAGGGAGCTGAGGGAGTTGAGACAGAGAAAGGCAGACAGAGAGAGACAGAGACAGAGACAGAGAGAGGAGGCTGGCCAGGAACACATGGAGAAGAGAGGAGGTGGGGAATGGGGAAAGAAAGGACAGAGAGAGAAGAGAGGAAGAGAGGAGAGAGAGGAGGGGACAAACAGCCCCTTTTATACTGAGTCAGGCATACCTGGCTGTTGCCAAGTAACTGTGGGCGGAGCCTAGAAGGAATATTAACATTCCTCCATTTTGGTTTACTTAAAAAAAAAGATAGTCCCAGCTGCAGCACTTCTCTCCCGCCGCAGCACTGTATTAACGATGAGCATTCTAGACTGTGGTTTTAACTAGCGTGGACACTTGGCTCAGAAAACAGAGATCATTGAGATCATCATTAATGTGCCCAGTGAAACAGTGTAGCAATGCTTTTCTTCAAATCTGCTAACTTGCACCCAGATTTAATGAAGCCCAACAATGTAATCATCTTCTTTTTTCTCCTTATGTCCTGAAGCTTTATGTTTTAGTAATACGTAGTCCAGGTCATCAATACCTGACAATACCCTTACGGTACAGATCAGCCCTGTACTTTGTACACTAATTTTTTTCTATACAGGAAGCACATCTCCGACAAATGCGGTTGAATTTTAGCCGGATGCCTGACACATGATCCAAGAGACGTCTAAAGTTATTCTCTAGAAAATCAAAAAGTAAACAGGAGCTCTGTCATCTTTAAGGAAGGGGTCTCGTCTGTCTCTGTGTCTCTCTGTCTCTCACTTGTGTTTTGTTGGGGTTTAAACCAAAGTCTTCTGTATTCCTGGCAAGAACTCTGATAATAGACTACATCCCTAGCCTAAAAGTAATCCTTTGCTTGGGATCCCTGATTTAAACACAGAGATGGAGGGAAGACAACAAATCTTCAATCTTTTACCCTTCAGATAAACTAGCATTTGTTAGTTAAGTAGGTTGAAGACTCATTTGCCAGTGAGCCAGGATTTGAAGCTGTATCTGACTCTAAATCACACTGTTTTGCCACCCTGTGTGACCACAGCAGCTACGTAGCCCTCACCTTTAATTCCAGCACTTGGGAGGCAGCAGCAGGCAGATCTCTATGAGTTCGAGGCCAGCCTTGTCTACAGAGCTAGTTCCAGGATAGCTAGGGCTACACAGAAAAATGCTGTCTCAAAAACCAAAAAAGAAAGCAAGCTTGAGTCTGGAGAAGTGCACAGAAGTCTTAACTGCCTTGCTTGTCTACTAGCTGTGTGCCTTTAGGGAAGTTAACCCAGAAATACTCAGCTGCTTCATCTTAAGTGAGGATATGAGAACCTACTTCTGAAGTTGGCTGTGAAGTTTAGAAATTCTTTGTTTTTATTTATCTTTGATTTTGAGACAGGGTCTCTCTATGTAGCTCTTGCTTTCCAGGTACTTGCCATGTAGACTAGGTTGGCCCCAAACCCAGAGATCTCTGTCTCTCAAGGCCTGGCTAAGATTTTCTTTTTAATTACATGTGTCTCTGTGTGTATATATGCCATGAGTGTGTGTTAAAGAAGGCTAGAAAGATGGCATTGGACCCCCATAGCTGGAATTAAAGGTGGTTGTGAGTCACCCAACCTGGGCACTATAAACTGTCTTCTGGAAGAGCAGCAAGCACTTTTAACCACTGAGCTCTCTCTCCAGCCTCAAGCTTACACATTTTTACATAAAGGGACTAGGTCATAATGAATACTCAAAACTGTTTATTAGATTGCTTAGTGCATTCTACAAACGAGGGCCTTGTGCAGACCTTGTGACAAGAAGTCTGTTCTAAACTAAAGGCACATCCTTCCACTGAGTTGTAAAGATGCTGAGAATGTACTAGGCTTCACTGAGACTTCTAACATCAGTGCAGACATATTTCTTTTCTTCACCTCCCAGTCCCTGCCCTAGATCTAGAGGACACTTACCCTACAACTGACAATTTATCTTTGTAGCTATCAAATTAGGCGCTGGAGAGATGGCTCTGCAGTGATGAGCAATTGTTGTTCTTTCAGAGACCAGGATTTGGTTCCCAGTCACAACCATCAGTAACTCCAGTTCAGAGGATTTGATGCCCTCTTCTGACCTCCGTGAGCATGGGATGCACATACATCTGAAGAACATTCATATGCATAATAAATATAAAAATAAAACAATTAGCACCTGTTAGAGTAAAACGCTAAGAATCAAAGATGATATAAAATCTCCCTTTTCTCAAGTGCTATCTATACAAACTAGTTAGGGAAGAAAACCATGGGATAAAAGTAGTTTCTAAATAGTGGTTCTGTTGGCTTTCAGAGTAGTTTATATATCGATGGCCCTTGGAACTCCAGTAGGAATACTGGTAAGAGGCAGCTTTCTTTCTACGTTGGCTTATTAAAAACCACCCTAAACCCGTAACACACTTGCATGGAGAGTGGCACTTAATTAGCAACTATATTTGCCATGTCTTCTGATGGTATTCTGATGAAAGGAGGCATTTGTTATTTGTAAGTTATTAGAGACTGTTCATAGTAAAAGACCCTAATTCTTCCGAGTTAAAGTTGAGGACAGGTTGAGTTACTGATGGTTGTGAACCACCATGTGGTTGCTGGGAATCAAACCCTGGTCCTCTGGAAGAGCAACAATTGCTCTTAACTCCTGAGCCCTCTCTCCAGCCCCTAACTGCTTTGCGGCAGACGTAGTGGTACATTAAGATTACTTCAGCTACACAGTGAAAAGGATCTTTGCCTAATGAGACTTCTTCCTTTTAGGAGCTGATGTTCACAGTCAGGCCTCTGACTCCTCCTCCATTTTACTTGAAGCTGTCAGAGGAGGGAATCCGGAATCTGTGAGTCTCTTGCTAGAGTATGGAGCTGATGCCAACATTCCGAAAAGTTCAGGCCACCTGCCCATTCATGTGGCAGCTGACAAAGGCCACTTTTTGTAAGTTCAATTCTGTAATTGTAAACAACAGGAAATCGTAATAATTAGTTTTGTTGCCACTGTTGTTGTTGTTTTTTAAGAATTGCTTTGGAAATATGAAAAGCCTTAGGTCTCAGGTGACTGACCTAATTCAGATTTTTAACCTAAAGAAGGGTTCTACTAAATTTTACTTGATATCTGAGTTTCTTGATAAAGAAGCTCCCACTTTTGTTAGGGGTCTTAAATACTGCCTGATTAACATAGCACTCAGTGTAGGGAAAACAGTATCATAAGCAGGTTGACTCTGCACTGTAACAACCTAAAGTGCATCCTGAAATTCTTCCTCAGAGCTCTAAAGGTGTTGGTCCCAGTCACGGATATTGCGGCCATCAAGAAGAGTGGGATCAGTCCAGTTCACTGCGCAGCAGCTGGGGCACACCCCCAGTGCCTGGAGCTTCTCATTCAGGCTGGATTTGATGTGAATTTCATGCTGGATCAGAGAATCCGTAAACATTATGACGATCAAAGGAAGTCAGCCTTGTATTTTGCTGTATCAAATGGTGACCTCTCTTCAGTTAAGCTGCTTCTGAGTGCTGGAGCTCTACCTAATCAAGACCCAGTCAACTGCCTACAGATAGCTCTCAGGATGGGCAACTATGAGCTCATAAGTCTATTACTGAGGCATGGGCCAACGTCAATTACTTCTGCAGAGTTAACCCTCTGCATTTCCCATCAGCACTGCAATACTCACTGAAGGATGAAGTCATGCTCAGGATGCTCTTGAATTACGGCTATGACACCGAACGATGTTTTGACTGTCCTCATGGGGAAAGGGCTCATCGTCTTTGTACTTTTGAAGGCTGGACATCTACAGTTATTAAAGATACTATGGTAAGCCCACAGTACTGGCCGCAGGCCCTAAGCATTTATTATCTTGTAATCTTAGATCTGTAACAACAGACACACGATGTGCCCTTTGGGAGATTCTGATAAAATAACTAAACCCAACAGTGGAAGATGTGAGAAGTTCAGAAACAATTCAGAGGAAAAAGTGACTTCAGTTATGAGTTATGTTTCACAAGTTCAACCCAAAAGCCAGGTTTTAAAGAATGGATACATCTTGCATTCTGGCTACTTTTTCTTTGAATGATTTATTTAGCTAAAATGTTTCTAAGTTCCCCATACCTGTGATCACTGGGTTTCTTTGGTTCTCCCTTTTAGCTCTCAGATCTGATCACCCGTTTCCTCTGGCCCTCCTCCTGATGACCAGAGACCCCACAGCACCTCTTCACTTTGCCTTCCCTCCTCCACCATCTCCCTCACCTTCAACTTCTTCCAGGGCTTTTTAATGGCTTCTTCCACTTTCCACATCTCATTCCAAGTGTCCTCTTCCAGAGGCCCTTCCCCGGTCGCCTTAAGTATGTCCCTCTCTCAACCACTCTTATTGTGGAGATTGGTTCTTTTATAGCATTTATCTAGAATTATCACTTTAATTCGTTAGCCTCCTCATAGATATATAAGCATCAGCTGCTGTTCATTTGTTCATGGGCTTTTAGGTCTGTGCTTAGCATATAATGGGTGTTTTATACATACCTGAATTTATATTATCAAAATTTGAAAACAGGATGATGAATGGGAGACTTTGAAACAGTTTGATGAAGTGAAAGGTTTTATTTTGGTAATCTGGGCTAGAGTTACTTTGTGCACTGATATGGCATTTAAACATATACCATCTGGTATTATTTTTTAAACAGTTCATAAAGTAGACTTTAATACTCATTTGGGCATTTTGTCTAAGGGCACATAAATTTAAATTATTTAAAGACAGAAATTGTCATTCTTCAAGCATCAGGATCAGATCTAAGTTATACATAATAGAAAATGCAAAGTAAATAAATAAATAAATAAAAGCTTTAATAAAGTCGAATCTGGGCAGGAAGGCATATATATGGCTCCAGCTACTCAGGAGCCATTACTTGAGGCCAGTCTGAGCAACAGAAAAACTATCTCAAAAAACAAAAAAAAGGGTTAGCAAGTTGGCTCACCAAGTTAAGGGGCTTGACACCAAGCCTAATGACCTGAGTTTGGTCCCTGGAATCCACACTGGAAGGAGATAACTAACCTTGTAACCTTGTCCTCTGATCTCGATACATGCACACGCATGAACGCACACACGCACATACATAAACAAATGTTTTTTAAAAGATAAAGTGCCTCATCCTCTTCTCCTGTAGAACCAGAAGCAAGCTTCCGAGCAGACAGTGTCATAGCTTCATGTTTAACAGGAGAAGCACACGGGTCTTGCTTTTTTTGAGGGTATCTGGGTAACTGCTCAGACACCCACTCACATCTGATGGCTAGAGCTGCCAAAGGTCACAGCTAGTGGCAAGGCAATCTTGGTTGCAGGAAGCCAAGCCACTCACAGCCTCGTGTGAAGTTCTGAGGCCTCACTGAAATCAGGCGACAGAGCTCAGCTCACAACAGCACTTACACTCGTCACTCTGCTCAACCACAGTGCTCAGTGCTGATTTTCGTTTGCTTTCTGCTTGTTTTCCTCACAGTTTTGTGAAGTCATAACTTTGTCATGGCTACAGCATCTCTCTGGAAAAGTTGTTCGTGTGATGCTTGATTATGTTGATCAAGTTCAAATCTGTTCAAAATTGAAAGCTGTGCTGGAAAAACAAAAGCTCTGGCCAGAAATACATTTTATCTTGAGTGAGTATCATGCTCATAGAAAATTCCTATCAAAATACTGTGTTTTTATTTTACTTTTGAACACTTCTGATTAGAAGGTTGACCTAAGCCGGCGGTGGTGGCGCACGCCTTTAATCCACACTTGGGAGGCGAGGCGGCGGATTTCTGAGTTCGAGGCCAGCCTGGTCTACAGAGTGAGTCCAGGACAGCCCGGGTACACAGAGAAACCCTGTCTCGAAAAACCAAAAAAAAAAAAAAAGAAGGTTGACCTAAAAGAGAATAGTAAAAAAGTACTCCTTTAAAACAATGCTATTCATAACCACAATTAATGTGCTTATCATCACTTCCCAGCAAATGAAACCTAGTGACTTTGTAGGTAACATGTCTCCCCAGTCCACTTAACCTATGGCTACGGAATAATTTACACAGGAGCTCTAAGTTATGTGTAGCAAGAGCACGAGGGAATGCTAAGTTCTAACCTGGTACCATATTAAATGGCACTCTTGTATATGGATTTGTTTACATAGATCAAATTAATTTTTCTTATATCTCATTCCTCCTGGAGTGATCTTTGAGCTTTTAACTAACCCCAGGAGACAGGATGAGAGAGCCGATATTTAAGTACTTGAAGGATTTGAGTCTCACAAGACAGACAGACTCACAAGTGATGTAGTTCTGAAACTGTCTACATAGAAGGCCATGATGAGGACTGAAGAGCTGTTTCCCTATAGACAGGGATGCCAAATATAAACCTTGTTAACACAGATATCAAATACATTTGCAATTAAACCCTCAGGTCATCAAAAAACAAAACAAACAAACAAACAACAAACAAAGCAATCCTTTCTTTCTAGCCAACCCCCGTTCTCTACAACATTTGTGCCGCCTTAAGATCCGGAAGTGTATGGGACGGTTACGCCTGCGCTGCCCTGTCTTCATGTCGTTTCTTCCGCTGCCCAATCTCTTAAAAGCTTACATCCTTTACAAAGAATACGACCTTTTTGGACAAGAAAATTCTACAGGAACGTGGTGATTGAGCTCTTCTAGAGGAAAGAGAATAATCTGCATCATTTTCCTTAACAATTTGCTTGTTGTAAATAATTTTTCTTTTCTTTACTGGGTAATTAAAATCTCAGTGTAGACTACATTGTTTAAAAAGCCATTCTGTGTGGGATATGACCTATGACCTGTTGTTCAGAAGTTTTAGGAAACTTTCAAATACTATTTGTATTATTGTATACATATAATCATGGTTCTTGACTACACACAACTCAGTGAGACACTACTGTTGAAGACACCACACACTTTGGTCGAGGACACAGAGATATCAAGAATATCTCCTAGCTGGCTAGCTTTTCTAGTAGTGCAAGTTGTTAGCTATGCAACTAACTGGCGGTGGAATGGGACTCACCACTGCCTCACTCAGCGGGGACTCTGCATGCTAGACTATCTCACTGCCAGGCAGAATGTGTCCCTGATGCAATCATGGTCAGCCTGGGGCTAATCAGCTACACTCTGATTGGATTTGAGATTCACTCTACCTGAAGGAATTCACGCCTGGTACTATAAACCTGTTTGTGGGTGGGAGCAGGGAATGTTGCTGTTGTTAAGGCCCCATGCTGCAGAGGTCATGAGCCCTAGGAGGAAGCTTACTGATGTTTTGCTAAATGAACATGTCAAACTGCCTTTTAATTCTGTTATACTCATAAATGAGTTATCTCGGCCTTGGACAGAGATGTTTCTTTTTTCAGTGGTGTCAATTACTGGTGAAAATACGCAAATAAATAACTGGCGAGTGTGGAGCCTTAAGCAGAACATTGATAATCTCCCCCTCGAGGCTGAGAGCACATGGCAGAAGGAGCAAAAAACTGTTAAGAGCCAGAGAATTGGGGGAGGGAGCTATGAAAACTGTACACGACACGGTCATCATGATCTCATGAACTACAGACACTGTGGGCAGCTGCACAAGGTTGGGCCCACCAACATCCCATCACAGTGCCAGAGAGTGCTTGCCACACTAGCCTGATGACCAGGATTTGATCCCCACTAGCAAGAGAAAACCAACTCCAACAAGTGTCCTCTGATCTCCACATGCACACCATGGCGTGCGCATGCACGAGCGTGCACACACACACCCTTTCTCTAAATGAATAAAACAAAACAAAAAAAGAATTCTATCACGGGTCATGGCGAGATCATGAGGCCCCACAGTTCCTGGAAGAGGAGCTCCTGGCAACTGGCAGCTGCTAAGGGAAAGGAGCGTCACTTTCTTCAGTGCTGTAACCTGGAAGCTGTTGGTACTCCAGTGAGTTATTTACTTGTATGGGACAGTCACAGCGGTGCTGCCCAGTCTGCATAATCATGCAAGCAACCCTGATTTCCCAGTGAACTGGATAGACAGACAGACAGACAGACAAGAAAGGGAACATATGGCAGGGAAGAAAGGGTTTGGCAGGAATGTAAGGGGGATAAGTGGAGGTAATGGTAAATATATAAATGTGAAACTGTCAAAAAATTTTAATTTTAATGTAGCTTTGAAACCAGGCATGGTGGTATATGCCTGTAATCCCAGCTCTTGGGAGACAGGGGCAGAAGGATCAAGAAATCAAGGTCACCCATGGCTACATGGTGACTCCAAGGAAGCTCCAGCTGTATGAGACAGGTCTCGAAAAAAAAAAAAAAAAAAAAAACAGTAGCTTTGAACATAGCTTCTCAACACTAGCTAAAACTAAGGTAATTAAAGTTCAAAACTAAAAGTTCACCCAAGTACAGTGGCACGTGCCTAGAATCCAAACCACTCAGGAAGGTGAGGGGGGAGGACCTCAAGGCCATCCTAGCTACAGGGCAAGACCTTGAGAGCTAATACAAACTTCAAGTAACTGAAATACACGCAGTCCTAATAGCGTGCTGATCTATAGTAAGTGTATAAATGCAATTTCTTTGTGCTTAAGACAACAAATGTCACTTCTGACCACTGTTTTTCGGGTTTTTTTTTTCTTTTTGGTTTTTTGGAGACAGGGTTTCTCTGTGTAGTCCTGGCTGTCCTGGAACTCACTCTGTAGACCAGGCTGGCCTCGAACTCAGAAATCTGCCTGTCTCTGTCTCCCAAGTGCTGGGATTAAAGGCGTGTGCCACCACTGCCCGGCCGGGGTTTTTTTGTTTCTTTCTTTCTTAAGTAGCTGTGCTGGCCTGGAACTCAGAGATCGACCTGTATCAGCCTCCTGAATGCTAGAATTAAGTGTGCACAACCATCCCTGCCATGCCTCTTGTAATCTTACAGAGAATATGTCTTACTGATTCAAATGAATAGAAAAATAACCCTATTACATGACCCAGAAATTAGCAATCCTAGTACCACAATCCCAGTGCCAACTTAGCTTCTGACACCATTTCTTCATAGCCAAGTACACAGGCAGGGTAATTTAGAACTCTAAATTGAAATTTTATCACTGAAGGGAAAATACTAGCCATCTTTCTGGAAGCCCTGGTTATGGTTTACCGCTTGCTGATGAATGTGATCCCTGGCGGAGGATTTAAAGTGTTTTCAAATCAACGAACGTTCGTTTTTTGCACTCAACACAGGCGGGTACTGAACAGGGAGGGGCTCACTACCAACACAGGACACCAGTTTTAATTTTTTATTTCTCTACTATATTACATGTATAGAATGTTTAAATTGTTATTCTTTTACTAGTGTATATAAGTAAAAGATACTTAGGTTTTTTACTCATATACAGGCTTGTATGGAAAGCTGAGGAAGAATACAGGTGCTGCGCCCCATCTCACTGCAACCCAGTCAGCCATCACACTGAAGCTCTCCTATCGTCTTAGTATTTTTAGCACCAGCATAGTTCATTTTAGTACAACTAACAGTCTTTGATTTCCAGTACAGGGACCCATGGCTACATTAGTTACTTGAGTAAACACGGACTTTTTTACACTAAAATTTTTGCAATACTAGTGAACTTGAAGACTTGTTTAGGTCATACATGCATTTAGGTAAATTTAAAATTCTAGTTAATTTCATCCACTCCCTTGACCTACAAGAATATACACATTTTTGTAAAACTCAAATTAGTATATAAATTCTAAGTTCTTGCTTAGTTCTATAATAAACTATGCAGAGCACATGGAATAAATCCATTAGTATTAAAACTACAGGTCCAAGCTACTTAAGCCAGAGCAGACAATAACCTGCCTTCTTAACCAGAGGAATTTCTTCAAGTAGGGCAAGTGCATAGAGCACGTATCATAAATAACTTACTGGAGTAATTATTAAAGTCTCTTTTCTTTGCTATAAAAAAGTCAACAAACTTTTCTTGATAAGTGACTCCCCCTTTTGCCTGTTGTAGAATTGCAATGGGGTCAAATGTGTTACAATAGATTAAGAGAAACTTTAATATTTGTCTTATTATTTGTAATTATATGTATGCATGTGTGTCTGTGTGAGGGCACTGCATGTGTGAGCGTGTGACATGTGAGCACAATGCCCATCGATGTTAGCAGGAAGTGTTGGGGCCACTGAAACTGAAGCTGCAGGCAAGTGTGAGCCATCTGATGTGGGTGCTGGAAACTGAACTCGGGCCTCTGGAAGAGGAGCATACAGAGCTATCTCCCAGCTCCAGATTGAAAACATCTGAAATTACTTGGAGGAAAAAAATTCAGAGTAACTATCAAATATTTCATACAAAAATACCGTATAAAAATCATGGACTTTATTATACATTTAAAAAAATCCAACAACACATTTCTTAAAGCCTTGTCAGCAAATTCCTATTTGACAAATGAAAAAATAAGTCCTCTGCTCCACAAGCTTTATCATGATCACAAATCCAACTTTAAAGAGATGCTGAATGATTTTTAATTGCACACTGCACAATTGGTTAATATCAGTGAAATAAGAGTTAATCAATTTACTTACATTACAAAAACCACAAAACATACAAAGCAATCTTACACATAAATTATCATTTCATCCCCAGTATTCACATAACTGAAGTCAGTTACTCACAAGTATAGCCAGAGACTAATTAAAAGTTCAGTATGGACAGTAGTCTCTCCTTGCTGCCTTCGACTTCGGAGGCAGAGGCAAGTGGACATCTGATCTAGGCCAACCTGGTCTGTAGAAAGAGTTCCAGAGCTCCCAGGACTACACAGAAAACCCTATCTCAGAAAGCATCATCTTTCTTACTGTCTCAGTCCTCCTTTGGAGACGGTGCTCACCAGTGACACCATCTCAGCAAGGAGTAGCATTCAATTCTGGGGTAAAACAGGGTTATTCAGATAGTAGAAATGCAAAAAGACCAATGGAGCCTCCAAGATTCAAAATTAGTTAAAAAATTCCTTGGGGACCACCATCTCCTCCTATACCTGTAATGCACTCTCCTCTGCGGCAGATGACTTGAAAGAAACAGCAGAAGTGGAAAATCCCTCCTTGTATTTCCAAGTGGAAGCACTCTAAGGGGTGTACGATTCCATTAGATAAACAGCTGGCTGATGATGGAAGAGGACTTCAGATGGTCCATATAAATGAAAGTTTGCCAAACTGGCTGAAGCATTATACATTGCTGATCGGAAGGCTCGAGAAGTGGTGGATATGCAAGTAGAAAGAAAGGTGTCTCGAAAAGGAGAAGCATGAAGAGAAAGTTAGAGCAGTGGCCAGAAAGCCAGAGAAAGGAAAGCTGGGATCAAAAAACATGTGGAAAAAGAAGATGGAGAACCGTGAAAGGGATGGAATCTGTCATGACGGTGAAAAGAGAGGCAGCATGACCAGAACCTTTCCAGGACAGCACCTGATGAGAGGTCAAAACTACAGAGAAAGGAAAATCAGTGAAGTCATTGCTCTTGGTGTGGCTAATCCTCGAACTTCCATTTACTGTAGTCTTAATAAGCCTACACTGTTAAGAAAACATTCCTGGAAAGGAAATACATAGGAATTAGCCTAATGAAGACTTTTAAGATACTTTTAAAATACTTTTACAAGTATTTTGATTAACATTAGTATTTTTATGCTACCCATGACTATTAACAAATAAAATTTTAAATAATTTTTCCTTTAAAATCCATTTCATCTTATCATTAAAAAAAAAGTTCAGTATGGTTCTAGTTTCAAATCTTTATGTCATTAATGTAGAATAAAAATCTCAAATAAAACGAACTTAATCTCAAATAAAACAAAATTAAAAGTTTGCTTGCTACATATACTGTTTAAATATTTAAATGTATGATCTAAATGCTGAGACTGTTATTAAAGCAAATATTTTTCATTTCATTCATATGTCAGAAGACTTTGTAATATACTAGCTCTAAGGGTCTGCCAGCATTGTCAGTTTAAACCATAAAAGTGTAGTTCCTGTTGTCACTCATGTGTGTTCACTGCACAGAATCATGTTATCTACAATGTTATGTACATCTTACTATCCTTTTCTCAAAAATAATGGCAACCTCTTCATCCCAACACTGTGGAGCTAGGAATTCTTTTGAAACTAGACACCAAGTAATCATTAAATAATGGCAAAAACAAGATTAGCTTCAGGGATTCGAGGACTCTGTTCAAATGGACGTTTCAGTCTTTAGCAAGTTTATAGCAAGTCTCTAGCAAGGACACAGAAGTAAGTGATTTCTATTGAGTTTACTACCACAGTTATGCAAGTACTGTCAATATAGGTAAAAGAATGCAGAGTATAATTAGGTAGGCTAAATTTCATTTTTTTAAAGGCAATTTTGTTAATTTCTAAAAATCTGGAGAGAGAGATTCTGGAGAAGAGCTATAACAGAGTAAGACCTGCACTACCACTTACGAAGAAGTTCACAGGCAGACTTCTCCCAGCAGGAGAGCTGACGAAAGCTGATGAGCACAATTCCATACAGTTTAACAGTGATAGAAGTTAAATCATCTGAAACTGTTTGATCCGCTCAGGATATGTCCTGGGCATTGGAACACATTTTGGTCTGACCTGTGGACATGAATGCAACTGGGGGAATTCCTATAAAACATGACTTAAAAAGAATTAGAAAATTCTTACCTCTGACCTAAATTTTTATCCAAATATCAGTATTTTGCTACCATGCAAAGCACCAACCAAATAAAAGCGCCTCCTGATGACTCATTTCCTCTGAAGTAAGCACGACATCTTCTATCAGGAAAAGACTTCATGAAACTGAAAACCTGGGATAGGGGCGTGACTCTGTGGTAGTTTAGTAAGACCCTGGGTTTGACTCCTATCACTGCCAAAAGCAAACAAACAACAACAACAAAAACCAGAAACCTTACCAATCTCAAAAAAAAAAAAAAAAAAAAAAAGTCTTAAAAGCAAGACTTGCCACTGCTAATCAAGTTCTAAGCACAGCAGTTTATAGTTTAACAAGAAGGAAACACTACTATGAAAGCAGTCCCTTTAGTAAGCCCAAAATAGACTGTTAGCCAAATGCACTCCATAAATTGATAATTGTTAACTGCATGTTTGGGTAACATAAGACTTTAAGGAGTATTAAATAACCATTAGTCCCATTTGGCACATGGATAAAAAGAATATCATGATCCTATATGTATCGTTATCTTGTTCCTACAGAAAACAGTGTACTTCCAGAGTGCAAAACTGAGCTATATGTTGAAAACTAAAACAGAAACCACTTCTAATTCAGAACAAAGAGAAAACTACTTGTGAAATCAGTGGTTAACCTCTTGAAAACCTATAAATGTATGACTATGTAAAACTAATCAATATATTTAACCTGTATACATATGTATATATACACCTTTTTATGTAGAACACATGAAAATAAAATCTATAAACACGTTTAAAATCTGAGTAAAGAAAGTTTTGACATGTCAACCCTGGTAGCAAGCTAACTCCATCCTTGGTCCTATACTCTATGAGGTGTTCAATTCCTTTTCAGTCTTTCATGGAATTAGATCTTTTACTCATTTGAAAAGTAAAAGTATTTACAATAATTAGTGCAAATTATTCTACACTCATAAATTAGTTATTTGCCTTTGTAGATATAAAGTGGCAATTCAATACATTATCAAAATGTGGGATTATGAAAATACTGGGATTATCAGTTTGAAATTTAAAAGATTATGTTTTCTAAACTAAACTGCACATTTTTATTTAAGCAGTAAACATAATTGTTATAGAACATCTTTTGAAATGTCACTCGTTGTCATTAAAAATTATTTCACAATACAGAAAATACAATATATCAGTCTACAACACTCCCTTTACACGTCAATTCTAATATAAAATGTCTGAACAACAACAATCTCAATAAATTCTGAAGTCAGACTCTAACCCTCACTGTTCTGCAGCAATCAGTGAAGTCCCAACCTGAGAACTGAGAAGATGGTAACAAAACACCAAGGACCATATCAAACAGCAGCAGACACTTGAGGTCTCTCCCACTGCCAGGATCTAGTACATCAGAGCAATGGAACAAGCCACCAAACACCGAAGTCAACAGCACCACCTGCCCTGTCCTCGTGATTTTGTACAAACTCTATTGCACACTCAATAGTGTTAGAACATTTGCAAACTTGTACAATTCTCAACACAAAGGATTTTAAGTTCATTCAGTTGAACACTCCCTCACTACCAATAAGACATTCCTAATGAAAGGGAAAGAGTACACACATGTATGTCAGAATCCGAAGAACAAATGATTTCTTAGGGAGACAGCCAATTACAGTGCAAGATAAAATGTTCACAATTTAGAGGAAAAATATCTTGAGCAAGTGTAACTCCTTAGCAATCTACTACAGAAAAGTAGGCAGGTCTTGTTTAGGAGAGCAGAGTTGGATGACAATGCATAGTATTTTATTTTTAAGGGGAAATGTTCGATATAACCTGTTATCAAATTCAGTCTTTTTAAATGAAGCTGAAATACGCAAATATAAAGCTTAACCTCTTCCTTGATCTTTACCATGGATACACTGTACCACATCCAGGGAAAGGGGGAATCAAAAAGCAACAAGTTTATGCTTCTGACTCTCTTTTTTTCCTTCTTCTCCCAAATCACTCTCCTCTGATTGGCTACTGCTAAGAACAAGCTGGCCCTCACTACCAGCCTGGTTTGGTCTACTGGAGGCAGCTATCAATCGACTCTGTTCTTCCAAGTCCTGGTGGAAAGACAAAAAAAGAAACTAAATTTAACTGTCAGCAGTCAATAAAAAACTATGCAGTTTCCTATGGATCTTTACTATACTTGAGAACTATTCTAATCCTGTCACATGCATTAATTCTAACCTAATGAAAAGAAAGGCTATAGTCAACAAATGAAACACCAGCATGAATTTTGGAGCGATTTGAATAATCCCAAAAAAGCAAACATGTAAAAAGAAAGAAGAGAGAGAGAGAGAGAGAAAGCTTTTTTAACCCTCCCCCTGTGCCCACTCCCACCCCCTTTCTTTTTGTGGCAAACAACAGAGTTCTGATGGTCTCCTCTCATACACCGTGTAAGCACTCTCATAGTCAGTGTCCTGGTCACTCTGCACCCCACTCCACACTGATCTCCAGATCTTCTCTACTCCTGTCCTTTTATCTTGCTAAATCAACTGTCACTTCCCCTCCCCTAAGCTGTCTGTGCCACTTTCTCTTCTCAACCCCATAGCCAGCTCACTCCCAGTTCCTAGGGCTCTCTTCACACTCATATCCCCAGTTACCTTCTCTCTTCTTTCCCTTCTTTCCTACCATCGATGCCACGCCCTTGATATGCTCCTATAATCTCGTGGATCACCTAATCAAGGTTTACCTCTGAAAACTGTATACTTTTAATTACTCTTTTGTAGGTTTGATCCTTAGTACAAAACCTCCTTTAAAAGTGTTATGAGGAATGAAGGAAGGCCTGAGTGACTGCACTGTTGATATGAGCAGGCCTTGTCAAGGACTACAGTGTCTCAAACACATGGGAAGTGGCAAAGCCGTCCTCTGGCCTGTGTGCAGATGTTGAGAGTGTATGCAAAACCTAGCACACCTTCCTGTTCCTCCTCCTACCACAGGAATGACTCCAGCCTGAAAATGCTCCCTATAGACACCTACCGAGCCTGCCTACCTCCAGAGCTGTGCATAAGAAAATCTGAGCTTGGGGGTTATTGTGTAGTAGTTGTTGGTGTTACTCCATCAGAAAGAGAACCCATCCCAGCTTTTCTGTGAATCTGTCTGTCTTTTCTTCAGTATCCATCCTTTTTTCATTTCTTGTCACCCATCAGGTTTCCAGAACCAACCTGTGCTGAATGCTGTGTACATGCACATGTTTATAGGTATGTATGTGTACACATGCATGTGTATACATATATGAATATCATTCTCTTGCTAATACCCAAAATAACTATTTCTCCTTCCCACAGTCAATATGGCTTTCAATAAGACAATTACATCTACTTAAAGTCTCTCAAAAGAACTTCTTTTGCAGAGAGAACCCTACTTGGTATATTTAAATTCTGGTTTGTTGCTTTAAGAGCAAGTTGTGTTATATGTCATGGCAGCTTCCTTGCAATTTGAATGTCAACTCTTTCCTGCTATGCAATGAAACAAGCAGAAATGGACTTCCATTTGGAAATTAAAATCTGAAAGTCACAGTGCTCAATCAGTCGTCATCAGTTCCACATAAAGGACTACATACCTTCTCAATCTGTCTCTGTTTGCTGAGTTCTTTCTGTTGTTTCTCTTTAACTCTCTCTATTTCTTTTTGTTTTTCTGATGCCCTACGATCCTGAAAAGGGGAAAGGGTAAATAAAACAAATTCATTAAATAGGAATTAACTTTAAATTTTACACATTTCAATCAATATGAGCTTTGTAACTTTTCAGTACTTTTTCATTAGGCATACAAATAGTTTTCATTCTACAACACACATTAGTCCAGATTCTTTTTTTGTTGTTGTTTGGCTGGGGCTTTTTTGTTTGTTTTCTTCAAGACAGGGTTTCTCTGTATTGTCCTGGCTGTCTGGAACTCGATCTATAGACCAGGCTGGCCTTGAACTCAGAGATCCACCTGCTTCTGCCTCCCAAGTGCTAGGATTAAAGGTGTTGTTTAGCAAAACAATTTTATTTACTGCTAGTATGAAAGAGCTTTTTGTTTCTTTGTTTTTCAAGACAGGGTTTCTCTGTATAGCCCTGGCTGTCCTGGAATTCACTCTGTAGACTAGGCTGGCCTTAAACTCAGAAATCCACCTGCCTCTGCCTCCCAAGTGCTGGGACTAATAAGTGCTGCCCCGCATGAAAGAGCTTTTATTACACTGCTTCAGCTTAGACATCTTTGGAAGTTAAGTGGCTGATTCTTACCAGTTCAGCATGCAAAGCTATCTGTTTTGCCAATCCAACAGAATCACAAATCTAAAAGGAGAAAAAAGTAAAACCTTTATATTCAATGAAATAGTTTTATATTACACTAAAAATTTCAAATACCCAAATGGATGACATAACTAGTTTCATAATAATATAACATACTGCTTCAAATAAAAATTAATTTAATGTTTCAACCCCAAAGAATCTCAGCATGTTTCCTTCAGAATTGATGACTGGTTCTGCTGGCTTTTCTCTCCATCATGTGTCCATGCTACTTCTCATTATATCAGACTCACTACTGATGGAGACCACCAGAGATCTACTGGTCAAAGTGCAGACAAAGTGACTATAGCATTCCCAGGCCCAACTGATACAACTAAAGTATCTACAGCACAATCCCTACACACTGAAGTCTAAGGGAAAATCATATAAAAGAGAGTTGACCCTCCTTCTGCAGGACCCCAAACCATAATGGTCCACAATATAACTCATAGGCCACCACTTGGCTCTGGCCTGGCCAGGGAACCCTTGTAAAAGCAGTGCCTATCTGAGGGCACTTAACATAGCCCCCCAATTCTCCAGACTCAGCCTACAGAATGACCACCCTCCTACTGCAATCCCCTCTACCCCCACGACCTTTCCCCAAACCCTGCCACCGCTCAGGAGCCCTTCCCAGAGTTGTTTCTCTGGTGCTATCCCGGAAGACTGATCCCTGAGGCCCTCAAGGCTGCTGAGGCTTGGGGGATACACCCAGTCCCTACTACCCTACTTCTCCAACTGGGGACATCATGGAGATCTGAGTGCTGGCGGCCAGTGTCCCTCCCTAACTTGTTCCCACAACAAAGACCAGTAACTCCCAGAGGGATGAGGTCCTTCTCCAAACCAGGTACCTAGTCACCAAGATCTTCCTCTGACAGATGATACTAAGCTCAGCAGAACCCCAATGGAAGGAATAGCATGGGAAAAGGGAAAGTCACCCTATTAGTGAATAAAGATTTCTCAGTGGTTTTAAAAAGAGTTGAAAAATTGTAAGAGCCAGAAGACCAGAACACCTGCTGTAGATAGTGTCCTCTAGACATAAGAAAGCTGTAGCTATGAAATTTCAACAATATGATTGCCTAAAAATTGATAACAACTGACACGCCAAAGGAAATCTCACAAGGCCCTACCCATAGATGAAGAGCTACAGGAAAAAGACTGTTTTGTCCAGAGACGAGCCCCAATAGGTTATCCAATGCTAAGTGGTCAGACTTAAACATATGAACATAAGAGCCACACTAAATGAACCAGGTAAGTTACACACACACACACACACTAATAATAATAATAATAATAATAATAATAAAGTTATGAATTTTGAGGAAGGACAGACACAGGAGGAGTTGAAAAGGGGAGAGAGAAGAGGAAATGATGCTAATACAGTATTCATTTATGAAGTTAGCAAAAATACAAGAACTTAAAAAAATCATTACCAAAATAGTAAGTCATGCAGACAATGAAGGATTTAGGTAATGATACTGGTATGAATTATTGACACCTAAAAATGACTGTGGGAATATACTCCATTCCCAAGATAAGTTAATGATGCAAGACTGAACCAGCTATCAATAATCTACAGAACCTGACAGGCTCCACCATCAGTGTGGCTCCCCGAGAAAAGCATGCTCCATCAAGCAGCTCAGCTGGACTAGGGATAACCTGAGAGCTTTTCCCAGAAATTTAAGGTTAACACTCTGACTCTGATAAGTATTTTATAAAATGAACATTTTGAAAGCCAGGTAGGTACCTTTTCCCCCTCATTGTTTGATTCAAATATATAGCAGACTGATGACAAATTACTCTCACTTCTTCCACCTGATGTCCGGAGAACAAATCCAAAAAGTCGTTTATTTTCCTGGTGAGTAGCATACAGAACTACACATGGTAATGGAAACTGCCACAGAAATACAATAAATATGAGATCTTCCAAATCATTACAGCAACGTTCAGATGATAAACTCTCAAGATAAATTCTAAAAAAATCACATATAAGAAATGTAAAGACAAATTTTCAAAAGAATAATAATCTAGGAACAAATAATGACACATTTGGTTTGGAATTTACCAAAAAGAGGTTATTAAATACTGAGTATTATTTTTCAATAACATATTTACCAATATAAATTTAACTACAAAAAATGATCTACTCAATAAATGATTAAATTGCACCTACAAAGAAATTCAGAATTATAAAATCAACACACTTATGTTCATGTTTTGATTATTGCTGCTAATTTCTTTGGTACATAAACTCTCTAAGGCTAAAAAACTATCTCTAGGGTTAAAACACCAAAACATGTTGACTTTATAAGTGCTCAGTAACTTTCTGGAGCTGGCTGCATATATAACTACAGCCTAAGGACCATCTTATTGATACCATCATACCAAGATACATATTATACAATATACAAGATAGTATTATCAAACTATAAAATGTAAATATGAACAAATGATACTTAAAGCTTTAATCACTCACTGTGAGCCTTGTAACTTGGGTCTGCGGATCAATTAACCTATAATTAAAAATTTGGAAAACAACCTTTTAGTAAGGTTAAACTAAAAAATTATTTTTCCTATGTTTGTTTGGAGAGGGTTACTACTTACTTCAAACAGTCACAAGTGACTAATAAATGTGATTCTGTCATACGAAAGATGTTGTGGATGGCCCGAGCAGCTAAGATCTGGCGCATTGTTTCATAGACAACATCTGGATGATCATCTGACTTTACCTCCATAGAACCAAGGAACCGGACAATAAATAGCTGATGAAGAATGGAGTCTGTAACAGAACATGGCACAGTATGAGAGATGTTCCTTGTCTTCAGTTTTTGCAGCACATGTTGGCCACAATTCTCCTGCTTTAGCATCCCAGATGCTCATACTACAAGCATGTGTATATAAAATATATATAAATACTGCTTCAGTATTTATGTATTTTTAACCCCAATGTTGTTTCCCAAAAGAATATACTGCATGATTTTAGATTTTCCTATGAAAAATAAGACCTAAAAAAGGAATTTAGAAATAACTCTTAACACTTCAGTATTCAAGTTATAAGAAAATTAAGGTCTCAGTTTCAAGTAGCAAAATGTTATGTTACAGTGATGTGGTTTGTGGTGGTTTGAGTGAAAATGGCCCACATAGGCTCAGAGAGTGGCACTGCTGGAGGTGTGTGGCCTTGTTGGAAGAAGCAGGGGTATAGCCCCTGAGGTGTTCAGAAGCTCAAGCCTAGGTCTAGTGGCTCACTCTCTCTTCCTGCTGCTTGACAATCCAGATGTAGACCTCTGAGCTCCTTCTCCAGCATATGTCTGCCTGCATGTCACCATGCCTCTCGCCATAATGGACTAAAACCTCTAAACTTTAAGCTAGTCCCAATTAAATGTTTTCCTTTATAAGAGTTGCCATGGTCATGATATCTCTTCATAATAATAAAACCCTAACTAAAACATGGTTCTAGATCTAAAATTAAATAAATTCTTTGTATTATTCTTTTAACTTTTCTGTAAGTTTAAAATCACATTTAAGAAAAATAGCTGTGCTGGTAGGTGGTACTGTGCAAACCTTAAACCCCAGCACTCAAGAGGCAGAGCAGGTGTATCTTTGAGTTTAAGGCAGTCTTCTGCAGAGTTAGAGGAGGAAGGAGAGGAGGAGGAAGGAAGGAGAAGGAAGAAAGAAGGAACAAGGAGAGGAAGAAGAGGAAGGAAAGTAGGAAGGAAGGGAAGGAGACAGGGAGGGAAGGAGAGAGGAAGGGAGAGAGGAGAAGGAAAGGAAAAGAAAAGAGAAAAAGAAAATAAAACTAGTTGCTGGGCTGGGGACAATGGCTCAGTGTGTTGTGTGTTATGTATTTCCTGTGTAAGCATGTGGACCTGAGCTGAGATCCCAGCACCTACATAAAAGCTGGCTGAAAGAGCAGGTGAGATAGTGGGTGTCTGTAACCTGGGTGCTTAGGGGCATAAGGAGGCACACAGAGAGGGAACTGCTGGCCAGCAAACTACAGATTCACTGAGGGCTGTGTCTCAAAAAACATGTGAAGGATAGAGGAAGACACCCAATGTGTACCACACACACACACACACACACACACACACATGTATATCCACATTTCACATACATGCAAACATACACGCAAACATACACAATATACAAAAAACAAGAAAAGCAGCTACTGGCTGGGTATGGTGGCACATGCCTGTAATCCTAGCACTTGGGAAGGAGCAAAAGGATTAGAATTCAAGGTTATCCTTGGTTACATAGTGAATTTGAAGGCAGCCTAGCTATTTGAGAACTACCAAGGAAAGGAAAAAGGAAAGGAAAGGAAAGGAAAGAAAAGGAAAGGAGAAAGAAAAGGAAAGGAGAAGGAAAGGAAAGGAGAAAGGAAAGGAGAAAGGAGAAAGGAAAGGAAAGGAAAGGAAGAAAGAAAGGAAAAAGGAAAGGAAAGGAAAGGAAGGAAAGGAAAGGGGAAAAGGAAAGGGGAAAGGAAAGGAAAGGAAGGGAAAGAGGGAAAGGAAAGAAAAAAAGGAGAAAGGGGGAAAAGGGGAAAAGGGGGAAAGGAGAAAGGGAAAGGGAAGGAAAGAAAAGGAAGAAAGAAAATAAATAGAAAACTGAAAACTGTACATACCCATCCACATACCCTCCCCATACCCAACCCACCTGAGTCTCATGCCAAGTGCCTTGGCCTTAATCTAGGCACCCCCTGTGTAAACCTCCACCAACCTCCAGGACTCTGCCAAGACCTGCCTGCCCTGTTATTCCCAACCTATACGCCCCTCCTTCCACACGACATCTAACCTCTCCACCTAGCCATATCTACCTTACACTCCAGGCTTGGACCGCAACACTTAATCTGCACCAGGCCAGTCACTTTACCTATCTGACGTCCTTCTACCTAAGCCATTTCTTACTTCTAGGGCTAACCCGTCTGTACATCCTTTCTTGTGTTCCAACATGCTCTGTCCACATTAGACATAAAACTAAGATAAGAAATCCATATGCCCAGGTCTTATTGCAAAAATTCAAACAATATGAAAAAAAAAAATCAAGCTAGTATTTCCTCTCCAAAACCTACCAGTGCTGTAGAAATGTCTGCCAAGGTGAACCCCAAGACAACAGAATTTAAAAGAACAATCATAAACATCATCAATAATTTAAACACTTTAAAAAGACAGAAGAAACAGCTCATGAAATTAAGGAGAGGGTGGGATTTAGCTCAGTGGTAGAGCGCTTGCCTAGCAAGCGCAAGGCCCTGGGTTCGGTCCTCACTCTGGAAAAAAAAAAAAAAAAAAAAAAAAAAAAAAAGAAATTAAGGAGAAATGACTTGAGAAGAACAAACACCTGAGTGATACCCAAGAGAACATAACATAAAGCTGGTGGAAATTATGACGAAAATCCAGGACTTGAGACAGAATCACTGAAAAGGACTAAGATGAAATGAGGATGAATCTGAAAAGCCCAGTAAACCAACTAGAAGACTCAAGAGAGAGCCTTACAAGTAAAATGCAAAAGAGAGAATATTAGGTTTTGAAGATAAAGTAGAGAATTTAGACCAAATAATCAAGAAATATGAAAAAAAAATCTTAAAAACACAATAAAAGAATCTAGGAAATGTAGGCACACAGAATACCAACTAGACAAGACCAAAAAAGAAAATCCCCATAGTATATTGTCTTGGTGTTTCTTTCTTTTTTTTTTTTTTTTTTTTTTTTGGTTTTTCAAGACAGGGATTCTCTGTGTAGCCCTGGCTATCCTGGAACTCACTCTGTAGACCAGACTGGCCTTGAACTCAGAAATCTGCCTGTCTCTGCCTCCCAAGTGCTGGGATTAAAGTGTGCACCACCACTGCCCGGCTCTGTCTTGGTGTTTCTATTGCTGCAACAAATACCATAACCAAAAAGTTTCCCCCTACCCCTTTGTGAAGGAAAGGGTTTATTTAGCTTACACTTCCAAATTGTTGTTCATCACCAAAAGAAGTCAAGACAGGAACTCAAAAGGTAGGATCTTGGATACGGGAACTGATGCAGAGGCCATGGAGGATGTTGCTTACTGGCTTGCTTCACATGGCTTGCTCACCTTGCTTTCTTAATAGAACCCAGGACCACCGCAGGGAAGGAACCACCCACAATGGGCTGGGCCCTCGACCATCAATAACTAATTAAGAAAATGCCTTACAGCTGAATCCTTTTTTTTTTTTAAAGAAATTTAAAGATTACTTTATATATGTGAGTACACTGTACCTGTTTTCAGACACCAGAAGACGGCATCAGATCCCATTATAGATGGTTGTGAGCCACCATGTGGTTGCTAGGAATTGAACTCATGACCTCTGGAGGAGCAGACAGTGCTCTTAATCTCTGAGCCATCTCTCCAGCCCTTACAGTTGAATCTTATGGAGGCATTTTCTCAATTAAGGTTCCCTTCTTTCAGACACCTCTAGTTTTGTGTGTCAAGTCAACATAAAACTAGCCAACACATGTATCGAAGTAAGTATGTACACTAAGTTTACATAAGTGTCTTATTCACGGTTTCTATTCTTGCACAAATATCATGACCAAGAAGCAAGTTGGGGAAGAAATGGTTCAGCTTACACATTCACTTTGCTGTTCATCACCAAAGGAAGTCAGGACTGGAACTCATACAGGGTAGGAAGCAGGAGCTAATGCAGAGGCCATGAAGAGCTGTTACTTAATGGCTTGCTCAGCTTGCTCTCTTATAGAACCCAAGACTACCAGCCCAGGGATGGCACCACCCACAATGGGCTGGGTCCTCCCCGCTTGATCATTAGTTGAGAAAATGCCTTACAGCTGGGTCTCATAGAGGTATTTCCTCAACTGAGGCTCCATTCTCTGTGATAAACTTCAACTTTTGTCAAGTTGACACATAAACCAGCCAGTATAATTTAAGTGTATCAAAAGCTGCAAGAGAACAAGAACACACACACACAAAGAAATATATAAAGGAAAGCCCATCAGAATAATAGCTGATTTCTTAATGGAACTTTCAAAAGTCAGTGGACTTTGGAGTAATGCATTCAAGTCCTAAAAGACTAAAAGACCAAGAGGAATCAGCACAACCAAGAGTCTGTGGAAATAAGTACAAAGCCATAACTATTAAGTCACAAGATACTACTGAAAACACACCACCAAGAACCAACAATACAATGACTAAAATTAATACATTTCAATAATAACCATAAATATAACTGGCCTCAATTCTCAAAACAAAAATCACAGATTGAATGGATCAAGAAACAAAAATCCATCTATCTGCTGTTTACAGATAGATGTTTAAAGTTGAAATACAACTTTAAAGACAGCCATCATCATAGACTAAAAGAATAAACTACAAGTACGCCCTCAAATGGGACCAGGAGGCAGGCAGGCTTCCCTATCCTTGTATCTGACAAAACAGACTTCAAACTAAAACTACTCATAAAAGGTAAAGAAGGACACTTTGTTCTAGCCAAGGGAACTCTTAACCAAGAAGACAATACCATCCTAAATATACATTCACCAAACACTGGTGAATCTCATGCCATTAAAAAAAAAAAAAAGTACTAATAGATTTTAAACACACAGATTAACATCAATCCACAAACAGTAAATGATTCCAATACCCGACGTTATCCAATAGACAGGTCATCTAAACAGAAAACATCGGAATTAATTGATACATCAGAATATTTCTTTCTTTTTTTGTTTTTGTTTTTGTTTCGAGACAGGATTTCTCTGTGGTTTTTCTGGCTGTCCTGGAACTCACTCTGTAGACCAGGCTGGCCTCGAATTCAGAAATCGCCTGTCTCTGCCTCCCAAGTGCTGGGATTAAAGTGTGCGCCACTACTGCCCAGCTACATCAGAATATTTCACCAACACACTAAAGAATACATTCTGTTGAGCAGCACACAGAAGCTTCTCGAAAATGAACCACATCCTGGGACACAAAGTAAATCCTGACATATTCAGAAAGACTGAATTAACTCTGTATGTACTATCTGACCACAATAGTAAAATTTACAACTGACAACAAACAAACCTCTAGTAAGTACACTCATTAGGGGAAGATGCATGGATCAAAGAAGAAATCAGGAAAGAAAATATTTCTTGGAACTAAATGAAAATGAAAAGCATCGAAACAAAACTTCTAGCCAGACAGTGGTGGCGCACACCTTTAAAAAAGTTTCTGCACAAGTAAAGAAATAAACTGTTAAAGAGAAAGCCCATAGATTGAGAAAGAATCGTTGCCAACTACGCAACGAGAGAGAATTAATATTCAAAAACTCCAAAAAAATCCCCAAAGGTTTAAAAAAAGAAACAAATGACCCATTCAAAAAATGGGCAGGGATCTGAATGGAAAGTTCTCAAAAGAAGAAAAAAATGACTAAGAAACATCTCAAAACATATCACTTCCATTAGGGAAACTCTCTAAGGTTTCACCTTACCCCAGTCAGAATGACAAAGATTATCAAACGGCAGATAACAAATGCTGGAGGATGTGTATGAGGGGAAAAAAAATCACTCATTTACTGTTGGTGGGACAGCAAACTGGTCCAGGCACTCTGAAAATCAGTGTGGAGAATTCCCAAAAAGCTAATAACAAATCTGTCAAATGGCCCAGTTAGACCACTACCTTGACATATGCCCAAAAGACTCCTACTTCACAGATACCTGTTCAGCCATGGTCACTGATGCTCCATTCACAATAAGCTAAATGTCCTTAAACTGATGAGTGCAAAATGAAAACATGGTACATATACACTATAGAAGACTATTCAATAATAAAGAAAAAGGAAATCATGAAATTTGCAGGCAAATGGATAGAATTCGAAAATACCATATTGAGTTGTGGAGAGCTTTTGGGGTCTCACTTCTAGACATTTGGCAGGAATCTGACATGAGGCCAGGACACAAGAAGTAAGCTCAAGGCAGGAATCTGACTTTGGGCCAGGACTCAGGAAATAGGCCCAGATTAAGAACATTTGAGTTAATGCAAAGCTCACAGCAGGCTCAGCTGAGGCATGTGTGGCATTCCTTTTGTCTTGGTCATCCTGACTAGCCCCTAGAAAGGTGTTTATGAGATTTTGCTTATTGCCTTGCTTGTTCCTTGACCCAGAACTGATCTTATCATTTTGCATGTACTTAAAGTGTTATAAAAGCAGACTGGAAACAAATAAACCCACTTCAGCCTCAGAACTGGCTGGGGTCATGCTACAGTGTTGTCTAATTGTCTTTTTTCTTTTTAATCCTTGCTCCTGTCGTAGAGAACCTGTTGACCACCTGAGCTGGCTTGGTCATTGAGTGAACTGACCCAGACTCAAAAAGACAAACATCACGTTTTCTCATATCTGATGTTCCTAGCTCCAAATATTCATGTGTGAGGTATATATCCTGGAGTTAACTACAGAAATAAGGAAAACAAAAAGGAATCATTGGTAAAAAGCGATAGAGAGGGGATTAATAGCATCGGGAAATAGGAAAAAAGGAGGGGCTCTAGTTATAGAGGCGGGAGATACGGAAGAAGGAGAAGAGGGCAAAATAAGGATGTCTGAAAACATCATAGGGACTCATACTATTAACTACCAAATAAAACAGCAACCACAGCTCTATAATACTGCTAAGTCTGAGCATAAATACACAATACAAAGTTTAAATGAAATTTTTTCATCTGAGCTGACAATGCTCCCTCCAAGAGCCAAAGATCATCTAACAAAACCCCCAACAACAAGCATGAAAGACCCTCTTTCAAGTTTTTGGTCAGAGTTGTCTAAGACTAAAACATTACATGCCATTGCCCTTGATTGCCCCTGAGAGGTGTAAGGTAAGTCCCCTATTGCTGAAGACACCAAGAACTTTAGATGTTTGGCCCAAAGACCCCCAAGATGAACTGCCTTTTCCCTGAGAATTAGCTTTCATGGTACCAGAAAATACCACACTAACCTTCCAAAAGAGGGAGGAACCAAAGTTCTTCCCAGCTATGATACCTATGAACCACAAACACTACCAACAAGGCACGATAATCTTCAGGTACAACAAACAGTATCACACATCTTGGTGGTAACAGTCCTCTAATTGGACTTAAAACCCACTCAACCAGAGGGAAAACATTCCAAGCCAACTGTCCAGGGTTAGTTAAGTCAAGGATCTTGGGGTTGGAGGATAAAAAACCGCAAACATTTTTTTCAAAAAAGCTTAAGAGATAGTTTATGTACTAAGAATTTGACAATGAAGCCAAATGTCTATGACATTTTACAATCTTGTATGAGTTACTCTCAAGTCAGATTAGGTTCTGGTTGCCTTAAGAATATTATGAGAGAACTAGAAGATTGCTCAGCAGTTAAGAGCACTGACTGTTCTTCCAGAGGTCCTGAGTTCAATTCCCAGGAACTACATGATGGTCACAACCATCTGTGATGAGATCCAATCCCTCTTCTAGTGTGTCTGAAGACAGCAACAGTGTACTCACACACATAAAATAAATAAATAAATCTTTAAAAAAAGAATACTGTGGGTAAAGATTCTGAAGTAAAAACAACATCAAAACTGAGGACAGCAGCAGAACAAATGCAAATTACACATTTCAAAGTTACTACTGGATCACTCTAGAATGAACATTGCAGTCTGTTCTACCTTCTGTTTCTGATTTTGTGTTTCCTCCAGATTCTCCAAATGGATTTGTACGCCTAAAGTTTAGAAAAAAATATGAATGTCACCAAAAGTCACATAGAAGAGAACAGAATTAAAGACTGAGACATAAAACTTTACATGTTTACAAAGAAAAGCTCTAGAATGTCTCATCTGCTAATGAACAATAAGATATATTTGCTCTCACACTGAGTAACAGGCCAAACCCAGTGTCTACACTAGCTGATGTACTATCATAGCCCTCTGTTGCTGTCTTTTATTTAGTAGGTATAAATTTAACTACACACAACACCAATCCTCATACTAAACTATTTTCTAAAAGTTTTCTAATTTAAACAAACCAACATAGAGGAATGTGATGACAATATTGGAGTCTTGAGAAAATGTCAGGAATTTTCTAGAACTGTAAAATCCCAAGTCTGGATTCTTTAAGTACAAACTTCAAGTTAACTATAAAGATCTGAACACTGTCTAGTTCTTTTGTCATAAACTGCATTCCCTGGGTCTATATGTAAGTATTACACATAAAGATATACACAAGTACTAAGAGGGCTTGCCTATGATGCACACAAAGCCTGGGTTTGATCCCCAGCACCACTAAAACTAAACTCTACTTCTCAAGGTTTAAGTAACAATGCAAGAAGAAAAGTAAACCAAAGATAAAAGCTACTTCCCCCATTCCTGTTCTTAGCTTGTGGCTCAATCACAATGATGAGAGAAGAAAGTTCAATCAAAGGAAGCCTTTAAGAAGTGCTTTAAAATAATGGCATTAAGAAAATAGGGCAGGGGTTAAGGACATGGCTCAGTCAACCTGAGTTCAATCCACAAAACCTATGTAAAAAAGCCAAGCAACCAAAAATAGTGGTACATGGCTTTATTCCCAGCACCAAGGAGGCAGAGTCAGGTGGAACTCTAAGTTAGAGACCAGGCTGGCTACAGAGTATGGCTAAGCTACACAGAGGAACACTATCATAAAATCCCCCAACACACACACACACACACACACACACACACACACACACACACACACAAAACCCAAGCAAGGCGCACACTGCACACTCGGAGGCAGAAATGGATAGATCTCTGGAGTTCACTGATATCCAGCCTACTTAGTAAGCTCCATGGCATTGGGATATTATCAAAAAGGTGGCTAGCTAATAAACCACAATTGTCCTCTGACCTCCACAAACATACACATAAACATATGTGTGCATCTATAGACATATAAACATATACACACTCACAAAAAAAAAAGAGGATAAGATATTGATCTTTCTTTAAAACAAAGATTTAATCTTACTGTATGTGTATAGATGAGTACCCACTTGTATGAACATACACTATATGTCCAGTGCCTGCATAGAAAAAGGGCCTCAGATCCCCTAGAGTTGGGATTATGGATAGTTGTGAGCTACCATGTGGGTGCTGGGAAGTGAACCTAGATCCTCTGCAAGAACAGCAATGCTCTTAACTGCCGAGCTATTTCTTCAGTCCAATACTGATTCTTTCATATCAGCTTGGCATATTATATCAAATGTTATGCATGTGTAATGCATTTACACAAGTTTTCAAAATTCTATGTTATATCCAAACTTAATGTATTAAGTGCCCAACCTCAGCTGGGCAGTGGTGGCGCACGCCTTTAATCCCAGCACTTGGGAGGGGAGCAGGGGATTTCTGAGTTTGAGGCCAGCCTGGTCTATAGAGTGAGTTCCAGGACAGCCAGGGCTACACAGAGAATCCCTGTCTCAACTCCCTATACCCCCAAAAAAGTTCCCAAACTCCTTAATGATTTGCCATGGTTTCATTTCTTTATGTTTATGTGTGTTTGTCTATATAAGTTATTATGCACCATATACATTGAGGAACTTGTGGAGGCCAGACAACAGTTTTAGATCCCCTGGAACCAGAGTCTGAAGTAGCTGTGACCTACCACACATGGGTACTATGAACTGAACCTGATACTCTACAGGAACAGTAAACACTCGCAGCTTCTGAGCCATTTCTCTACCCAGTCCCCCTAAAAAAAAATGAAGTCCTCTGACACGACATCATCGTCATCAGCAGCAGCAGCAGCAAGAAAGGGTCTCATACAGTGCAAACCAACTTGAACTCGCTATAAAGCCAAGAAAATCTTGAGCTTTTGACTTTCCTACTCTCAACTCCCAAGTAACTACAGTTGCAGGCATGAGCTAAACATGCCCAGGTTTTATGTGGTGCTAGAGACTGAATCCAAGGCTTCATATGCACGGTAGGCAAGCACTCTACCAGCTGAGCTACATCCCCAGCTCCTTATTTTAAGATAGAATTTCTAAAATAATGTCACAACCTGGAACTACCACTTCAACAATTGACAGGGCAATACCCAAGTAATAGGCCTGATAAGCAATTCAGAATTAAAGTTTTTGACATTTGATTATCCTAACACCTTTAACAGACACAGAAGACCAACAGAAAAGCCTGTATGGTTCTACCCTAACTATGACAATGTTATTAGGCAATTACACAAAAGACAGCATAGCTGATACAGAAATGTATCACAAATGGGATCATAAATCGTAATAGACCACAGCACGTTGGCTTTCTGACGTCATTACTCACCTGCCTCCTTGACCAAAGGCTTTTGCCTGACCAGGCTGATCTTCACACACAGGAGAAATTATATCAAACTGTATTGGTGTATCTGGAGCAACAAGAGAATCTAGAGAGAGGGCAGCCAAATTTGTAGACTCTGATCCCAAGGATCCTGAACTGCTGGTTCGAGCTGTTGGTGGCCGAGATTGTCTAACCACAAAGGAAAACAAGGCACTGAATTTAGTTTTTTTCTTTCAGAAGTTCAATGTTTAGTAGACTACAAGAAAACAGTATTTTAAGTCAATGAGAGTATAAATCAAACTCCAATTAAAAAAAACATTACCTTTCTGTAATCCTAGCACTCAGGAAGTGGAGGCAGTGGATCATAAGCTCTGGGTTGGCCTGGTCTATAAAACAAGACCCTGCCTCAAAGAGTAAAAAAATCCCAAATCAGCTGCTATTTATTTAGTAAAGGATTTCTTTCTTTCCAATTAAAAAATATAAACTGGGACTAGAGAAATGGTAAAAATCCTTGTTGTCTAAGCAGGAAACCTGTTTTCATTTTTTGTTTGTTTGTTTGTTTGTTTTGTTTTTTTTTCAACATGGTTTTACTGTGTAGTCCTTGATACTTACAACTCACTCTGTAGACCAGGCTGACCTCAAACTCACAGAGATCCACTTGCATCTGCCTCCCAACTGCTGGGATTAAAAGCGTTATACCACCAGCGCCCAGTGAGAACCTGAGTTTTAATCTTCAATACTCGTACATAAATAAAATAATTAATTAATAATAGTAATAAAGATAAAGGGGAAAAAAAGCTGTCCATGGCAGCATGCCTCTGTAACCACAGTACTGGGGTGCAGAGACAGCAAGATTCAAGGAACTCACTGGCCAGTTAGCCTACCAAATCAATGAGCTCCAGGTTTGATCTGTAATAAATCTGTTTCTTGTTCCTTACAAAAAACAAGTTTTAAAATATTCATCCACCATACATAATCACCAGGCCTGTGTCTCTTAGTAAATCATTGGGGAAAAGTGACACTTCTGTATCAGAGATATTTACTCGTGCACGTTCCTATATATTATTTTAAAAATTGAGATTAATGTAAAACTAAATGTTGATGAACTCTCAACCTGTACGTAGGCTCTGTGCTCTGCTGGAAAATGGATGGATGAAGCTAGAAGACTATACTGTGAGAGTTTCCATTTTGATTATTTTAAAAGAGTAATTAATTTCTAAATGTTTTATGAACTCTCACTGATAATTTAGCAAATAATCTAAGCTGAGGTATTTCCATTCTCTGAACTTACTAGTAAGGTACATTAATTTCAAAGATTATGAACTTCCTATAATTCAAGATAATTCTAATTCCTATAATGCTAATTTCTTTCTACTAACATTCATAACAGGAACATATTCTTTTTCTATTAATTTTTAACTACCAGTTATTTTGGATTAAGGTTTGTACTGCTATCACCTAGCACACTGCCTAGTCATTCAAAATATTTTATAGAACAAAAATATTTAGGAGTAGGCCATTCATTTAAATACAAAAGAACTCTTCTAGAATATAATTATTAATTTGATAACATTATTATGCATATACTTGATGGTATCACATTTTAACAAAAACGGAATTCCTTTTTTTTCTAAATGAAAATCTTTGAAAACGTGGAAGTCATCTTTTTCATTTTCCTCTTAACCTTTTACTCAGTCAGTTACTAACTAGTCTAGACCCTCCTATCAAATCCTCCAATACAACAATAGTAACTTTAGCTAGGATGGTGGCACATGCCATTAATCTGGGTTGGGGGAGTAAATACAGGCAGATCCAAGAAACCCTGTCTTGGGAGTGTAGAAGGAGCTTAAGACTAAGATTTTCAACTGAAATTATCAATCCCTACCTGGCTCTGAGAAGCACCTGGGTTTACAGCATAGCCAACCCATGTCTTAACAGGAGTCTAGACAGCTCCTGTCTAGAACCAAGTCCTTTCCCAACTTAGATACAAAATAGACTCCCTCCATCCTCTCACTCCACTCTTTCAGCTACTGGACCCTTGGATTCTACCTGCATGTTCGAACTGCAACTATGGCTAAGTTTACAAGCCAAGGATCAACAGGCTTGAAACCCTTGCTACTCAAAAGAATAATTTGCAAACTGAGAGTTCAGGCTGCATCATTAAACATGTACCAAAATCACAACGTGTATTTGAACAAGATTTCCACATGATCTGAGTGCACACTTCAATTTTCTATTCTGCACCAAAAACTTTCATTTACACTGCTAGTTCCATCCACATGTATGTGAGCTTTTTTTTTAATTGTACTGTCTGCAGTGTCTCCTTTTTTCCTTAAACAAATCTTAGTACAGGATTCCATCATCTCTACAGAATTTTCTCTAAAACAAAGTCCTCACTAATCCTAACATCCTCAAAATGTAAGCCTGTAAGTAATCACCATGTACATTTTTTTAACCATGTGCTTCTAATCACAACATGTTATACATAAAATGTCATGTAGCTTCCACTCTGACTTACCATAGTAACTCCTAGAGGAGGCCATGGAGTTTTTCCTACATTTTTACCTAGTCCACGACACTCAACATGAAGGTAAGTGTCAATATGAGCTGAGTAACTGATTTCAGTACATTTTGAAATAACAATTCTGTGACAAACAATACATCATGGTACATTGTAGCTACGCAAACAGAATCATATGGATTCTATACTTGAGGTTACAGAACTTGAGAAATGAGTCAATTAATACAAGCCATATAAACCACAAAATTATTTCATTCTCATAGTTCTGGATAACAAAATAAAAATATTACCTCTGGATTTTCACTCAAGTATATTTGTTTAGATATGTTGTTTATTGTACAGATCCACTGAAAAGGAAAAAAATTAAGTATTATTATCAAATGTTTTTTTCAATAGAGCCTCTCTACTAAGGAAGGCCATTAAATATTAAACTGAAACAGAATTTTCCTTAGAAGCAGCATATAATTTTCATAAGAAAACATCTTGGGAATGGGGCTGTAACTCAGTGGCAGAGCACATACTTTATTTAACAAAATATGTGAGCCCTGGATTTAATCCACAGCACCACAAACAAAACAAAAACAAGGGACCTGCTATAAACATATGCATGTAAGAATCTTCAGATTGAATTATTTTTAAATAAATGTTATTTGTGCAATGAAATAAATAGTAATCATGTTAAATCATAACTTAATAGCATACTTTTATCTTTTTATAGTACTTCCTCCCTTAATTCTCACCAAACATGGTAGCCTGAACTCAGTTACCATAATACCTATCTAAAAAATTAAAATACAAATTCTTTCTGGTGAATGTACCTTATATATCTTCCTTTTTCAAAATAGAAAACACTATTCCATATCTTCTACTTCGCTCTTGAGGATTCCAGTGCCTGACAGGCCTCACAAAACTGATACTCTGTTGGTAAACCATGCAGAGAGCAGAAACATCTGCGTCCTCAAAACCAAAACTATTCTTTCCCATGAGAAATAAATACATGTAAGTTTCTAAGACTTTCCAACTCTGTCTTTTACCAATAAAACTATAATACTAAATACAATGAAGATTATTTCTGAAAACCATTTTTGAAAGTATCAATCATGACAGCACCTTACCCTCCATATGTAGTATACGAGGAGTAACACTGGAGCCAAAACTGAAAGGCTTGTGAGGAAGAACAGAGACTCCCAAATCTTTGTTTTTCTGTCTTTCATTTTCCACTGTTCTAAGCCTGCACTGCTTCCTCTTGGATCACATCTGCTGCCACTATGTTCTAGCTGCAGTAAGTGGCTCCCAAAGGTTAGTGAGAACGGAGAATAAACATACTGCCAACTCACAAGACTATGCCTGCCAGAAGGTGAGACTCAGAAGGTCACCACCAAATATAACACGTTAAGACAGTACAGAAATGGTATCTAAGAATTCTTCAGCTATAAAATTCTGTTAGAAAACTAAGAATGCTGCTTGAGAACAGGGGACTTTAAAAGTCATTTTTAATTAACTAGAGTTTTCCCAAACTTTCTATTATAAATACATTAATATGTTTTGTTCTCAGAAAAATAAATAAATAAATAAAATTAATTTTAAGTGTTGCTGAAGAAATTAACTTTATTACTAGCACTCAGGAGGCAGAAGCAGGTAGATTTCCAGCCTGGTCTACAGAGGGAGTTCTACAACAGCCAAAGTTACACAGAGACCCTTCTAAAAAAAAAAAAAATTTAACTTTATAAAAATTTTTTACCTCTTCATGGTCTTTTTTACTCTCTGCTTGCAAAATTGAAGATCTAGGAAGAAAAAAAAGAAAAGTTTTAGCCTCAACTTTAAAATTAAATAAAAAACACAAGTGACATAAGTACTTTAGGGAAAGAAGACCAGCAGCAGCAGAAAACTTAAGACTTATTCTACAAGTGCCTGTCTACAACCCAACATGCAAAACAGATGGCAATGCCAGCTCTCAAAGGAGAAACGTAAAGAAAAAATGCACTTCAACTTACTAGCATTTCTATTGGTGATCTAACCAGAAAATATTAACTTCATTATTGACAGTTTCTCCCGTAATAAGTTCAAATAAAAATGCTAACATATGAACCATTACAGAAATGTGGTATTTTAAGAGAAATTATAATTTTACTAACTTTCTACCATATCAGGAAAAATGGGAAACCATGCCAAACATTAGCAAAAACTAAAAATACAAAAATGTAAATACTAGTAGTAACATGTCAGCAATCTGCTAATTGTGCTAACAGAAAACAGGAACTCTAATACACAGCACTGACATGCACTGTATGTCTGTTGAAGGACTAGGAAAACAATCATGTGGCTAAGATAAATGAGCAAAACTATCTTTTATGAAGAAAGATAACCTTAATGTACATATATATGATGGAAGAAAAAATGACTTTCAGAGAACCCAGGGTTTCTTCTTCTAAATAATAAATAAGGAAGTTCAAAGGTCAAAATCAATCTCAGGTAACTTAAATATCTATCATTAGGAAAATGTTTAAACTATGTTGTATGGTTTTTGAAAGATTAGAATGACTTTTTAAAAAAATATTTATTTTATTTTATGTATGTGAGTTTCTGTGCACCACACCGAGTACAGGTGCCCTTGGAGGCCAGAAAAGGGTGTCAGATGGCCTGGAACTGGAGCTCTGGGGAGTTTTGATCCACTGGAGGTGGGTACCTGGATCCTCTGTAAGAGTAGCACCTGTTCTTAACTGCAGAGCTATTTCTCCAGTCCTCTAAGATGTTTTGTAAAAAAATGAACGCAGATCTAATTTATGTATATAAAATATCCTTCAGTAATTCAAAAAAATGTGCTTAGACCAGGAATGGTAACACACAGTGTAAATGATTTTGGAGGCTAAGGTAAAAGAACAACAAGTTGAAGGCCAGACTAGACAACTTCTGAGACTATGTCACAAAAAGTTTGTGGCTCTAGCTCAATGGCAGAGACTTGCCTAGATTGCTCAAGGCCATGTGTTCAAGGGGAAGATGTGAGGGGATGGGAATGGGGAAGGGGAAAGGAAGGAAATTGTACTCAGGATTAAAAACTAGAAGGAAACAACATGCTATAAATAATTTAACACAAAGGTAAAGGGCATGATAAAAAATAATGGAGAGGGCTGGAGAGATGGCTCAGCAGTTAAGAGCACTGACTGCTCTTCCAGAGGTCCTGAGTTCAATTCCCAGCAACCACATGGTGGCTCACAACCATCTGTAATGGGATCCGATGCCCTCTGGTGGTGTGTCTAAAGTGTACTCATAAATAAAAGTTAAAAATCTGTTTAAAAAAATAAAATAACCTAACCTAACCAGACATAACTGATTAACATTTCAAAATAAGACTACTGTTAGAATCTACACATCACATATGGGCACATTATGTATGTTAGATTTTTATTCCTCACAATAATTGACAATACAACTCTTCTCCTACAGTGATATATAGAAAAATGGAGGTCAGAGGGTTGTCAGTAACTTGTCCAAGAGCATGGAGTAAGTAAGAGCCCATGGCTGGCATTCTGACTCCCACTGCCTTCCCAGCACTATGCAGGATTTTTCAGTGACGAGTCTCAAACATGAAGTCTCAGGTTTGCACCATTTGTTGTTTTGTTAACTTCAAAGTCTTAAAACAATCATTAAAGGGGGCTGGAGAGATGGCTCAGTGGTTAAGAGCACTGGCTGCTCTTCCAGAGGATGTAGGTTTCATTCTCAGAATCCACATGGCAGCTTACAACTGTCTATAACTCTAGTTCCAGAGGACCCGACACTCTCACACAGACACACATGAAGGCAAAACACCAACCCAAACAAAAAATATAATTTTTAAAAAGTCATTTAAGTAAGAAAAAACTGAACTCATATCTATTAAATTAGAAAGCAAATTAGCTGGGCGGTGGTGGCGCACGCCTTTAATCCCAGCACGTGGGAGACAGAGGCAGGCGGATTTCTGAGTTTCGAGCCAGCCTGGTCTACAGAGTGAGTTCCAGGACAGCCAGGGCTACACAGAGAAACCCTTCTCGAAAAAAACCAAAAAAAAAAAAAAGAAGAAGAAAGCAAATTACCTTAATTCAAAGTAATTCTAAATGTTTACATGAAACAAAAAGCAATTATTCAGCATTTTATTTTAAAATGTATGTCTTATTAGCAGCAGAAAAATACTAACTTTTTTCCATCAAAAGAAGTGATCTGAAAACAGTATCGTCTGTCTTCACAGTCCACAGCCATCACTGAACAGTTGTCTATGTCCATGGCTAGGCCTCCTGCCACATCTCCACGGGCTTGACTCATCAAGTTTCCACCCTGCGTGAAGTAAAACTGTCTATCCCAGGTAGATGACACCAAGCCTGTTTTACTAAAGAAAGTACATTGATAATTTCAATAACAACACCTAAACAATCCTTTGTCATTAACAGACACAAGAAACAGCATGTGAAAACAAAATAACTTGCAGAAAGGCACCAAGATGTCAAGAAGATGTATCCTTTCAGACAAAAAATGATTTTTGTCCATGTTGACTCACTGGTATGAATGTTTGTAGTTTCAAAAACAAGGCTAGAAATTAAGTTTCAACTGTTACAATGATACATCAAAAATCCAAGTTATACTCAGTATTCAAGGAAGAAATTCAATTTTATTTCTAGGGTTAATCTACTTCACCATCATATCATCAAGTGAAGGCCAGGGATTTAACTCAAAGGGACAGTGTGTGCCTAGGATGCTCAAGGGTCTGAGTTCTAACCCAGCACTGAAAACTGATGAGAATAAAAAGAGGGTAAGGAGAAGTGTGGCACATTTTCAGATGAAAACTCAATGTTTACTTGATATAATCACATATTTAAGTATTAATATTTAGTAACATGTTATGATAGGCCTAAATCAAATCAGTTTCATCCCTTTTATAAATTCAAATAATTCAATAAACATGAAGGTAGGATTTTTCAAGTTTTCATGTACCTTCTTCATGTATCAACAAGCTTATATAAATACACCATGAAAATGTTTCAACCTTGGGTTGCCAAGATGTCATAGTGCTTAAAGGCACTTCCTGCCAAGCCTGGTGATTTGAATTCTATCCCAAACACCCACATGGTGGAAAGAGAGGGCCAACTCCAGAAAGCTGTCCACTCAGCTCCACTCCTAAACTGTGCTATAGCATGTATACACACAAAATAAAAATGCACACACACACAAATACATAAATAAAATGGATGTTTTAAGAAATGTCAACCTTTAGTAAAACCAAAACAATCTGACAAACAGTATTAATTATAAATTATATTGATTTGCTATTACAGGTGTAATATGAAAATAATAATAGTTCACTTACTTCCTAGCATTTAGGTATCCAGCCTTTCGGGTTAAATTTCGATTGACGGGAAACTTGGTGAGATCTGGGTCAGGCAGATATAAAGGGTCGCTAGCTACCTCCAAGTCTTCTATTGTCTGCTGCATGGTCTCTACATCACCATCCATTTCTCTTCGAACACTAATACAGAGAACAGATTAGTCACTACTAGCCACAACTAACAAATAATGTCTTATCAATTCTATTTGCCCATATATTCAATTTTTTAAAGAAGCAATTTTTTAAAGAAGATGGTGAAAGTAATAAAATCATTTTAAACAATTTTTAAAATTTAAGATATTTTGGGAACAATATCAAATTGAACACTAATAAAAGTAACCAGATATCCAACTACAGATTAATTTTCAAACTTCTCTGTGGTATAGCACTGACCTGTGTTCAAGCACTGCAAAAAATAAAATGAAAAATCCTAAATTTCATCTTTCTCCTTGCCTCAGATTACCAGCACTCTTACTCACACATCAAAGGTGACTGGAACTGCTTTCTCTCTCTAAACACTAGAGCGTAGAAAAGAGGATTTGCTTAGTAATTTCCCAAGCAATGTTTACAAATGAAATTTTAAAGAAAAATTTACTTATGGATAATTACTGTTATGTATTAATATCATTCAGACACAAAAGCTAGTTTTCTATCATTAAACGTGTCATCAAATCTCACAGTGTTATGAAAGCCAGCGTCTACATTCTAGGGAAAAGATAGTAGAAATTTCCTAATTTAGCAATAAAGCTGAGAAATACACTCCCTGGTAGGAAAACTAACCCTTAGGAAATTAAGTTGTAAATATTTAAATTATGGCATTTAGCTGTTAACTTACTGACATAATTTCATTTTCATTTTAGTGAAAACAAAATACTTACTTTTGTACACTTGTTCCAATGTTAGCTAAGAATTCTTCCAGTTGTCCATTGAGATTTTCAGAACCCATCTTAAAGAAACTTATCTGAGGTAGAAGAGGAGAAAATGGTTGTACAACACAAACATACACACAAAAAATATTTAGAAATTATCACATCAACAATTTCTAGGGTAGAAATTACATAGAAATGATAGTGGGTTGTCTGATTTGTGCAATAACAGGTTAAGGTTTATGATATCTACCAGACACAGAGCCACTAAGGAAACGAGAGTTCAATTCCATTATACATCCTTTCACATATTTTAAGTCGTCTGCTGTTGATACTTGACATAGTCTCACTTGTAATCAGGGTGACTAGTTAGTATAAAAGTCCTCTTATGCGTGAAAGGATATTCAAATTTCCTGGTTTTTAATAAACTAATATATTTCCCAAAACTCAATTTTCTAGCCCTCTTTCTTAATGTGTGTCTTTTGGGGCATTTGAATACTTTATTTTATGAACATGGGTGTTTTACATGTGTGTATGTCTGTTCATCATGTATGATGATGTGTATGTGACACGTGTCCTCAGATCCCCACCATGTAGATGCTAGAAACTCAACGTGGGTCCTCTAGAAATGCAGTCAGTGCTCTTAACCACTGGCACATCTCTCCAGACCCCTCATCTAGTATTTTTGACTCAGAAAGTATGCAAGGAACATGGGACAAATGAAAACCTGCTCATTCTTTTTCCTTTTTTCCTTTTGTTTGTTTGTTTTTCAAAACAGTTCTGTGTAGCCCTGGATGTCCTAGAACTAACTCTCTTTGTAGACAAGGTAGGCCTTGAACTCAAAGAGATCCATCTGCCTCTGCCTCCCAAGTGCTGGGATCAAAGATGTCCACCACCATATCTGGTTCAAACTTGTCCATTCTTTCTCAAGCTTATAATGAAAAGAAGCTCCAGCAATTCAATTCACCTAGCTTTCTGCCCTGTCTCCAACTGTGGTGAGCAAAGTCTTATTAATACAATGCAATGCATTTCCATTTATTTAAAACATTTTAGATATTCATTTGCAATAAAAAAACATTTGCCTAATCTTAAAATAAAGACTGTTAGCATCAAGCCCAAATTCTGAGTGACGTCATATTCAGGTGACCTGCAACCTCTACCTCGTTACCAAGACAACTGCCAAACCTTCCCATAATTCACCTGAACAACTCACCTGTTACCTGCAGACGAATACGTCACAGGTGATATAAATATTCAGGCGAGCGACATATCCTCTCTCTCTCTCTCTCCTCTCTCTCTCTCTCCTCTCTCTCTCTCTCATCTTTCTCCCCACTTCTTCCCCCACCCTCTATCCAAATAAATCCACTTTCTCCCGTGGAATCAGCTAGTCTGGTGTGGTCTGCTTTAAGCCGCGCCCTGCTGTAACCCTAAATTGGTGCATTGGGCCAGGCCCGAACTCCTTGGGCAACCGTGCCGTCCGCTACGAAGCTCGCCAACGTCCGCCTTACGTAAGCCGCGACCCCTCGCGGTTCACACACCGGCTAATTAATTGGTAAGGAGCTTCCGGGTGGCAGGAGGAACCCCAAATGTTTGAGCATCGTCTGGCCAGTGCTCCCTGAACTAAGGGGTTGGCTTGATTGCCCAGTACATATGACTGGCCTCTAGACGATGGCACATTGTGTGATTTTTTCCCGAGCTCTGACAGCTCCTGGGCTGATTCGCTTCTGGTGGGCTGAATCAGCTGGAGCACTCGGTTTTCTTCGTGATGACTTAAAAATCACGATTTGTGTCCGCTGCTTTTCATTATTGATATTTCTATCAGAACGCTAATTGAAAATTGATAACGACTGACTGTCACACACTGGGTTCAGCTTCTTCTACTGTGCCGCCTCAAACTCCACTGGGTTGTCTACTAAGAAACCTCGATTCGTTAAACCTACCGTTCAAACTGAGAGCTCCCAAATTGGTGCGCCTTTGCAATAAGGACTCGGTACCCTTTAGATAATGCTTTGAAATGGCCACTTAATGGCACCTTGAACCCAATCATTTTAAAGGGTCTTAATACATACTGCCGGCGGTCTAATAACTGGAATGAAATTCCCTACATTCTTGCATTTATCTATCTCCGTTACACACCTTCCATGTTCTCTGCTTCTCTGTCTAACGTTCTCTTAGCCATGACTCCTGCCCATCCCCCTTTAGAGGACCCAATGCTTTCAGATCCAGCTGATGAACCACCTCCACCCCAATGCAGACGCAGACCTGTTTCAATGCCGCCAATAACCCAAACTGCTGCCTTGGCTTCTTCCTCTCACCAGGGTACCTCTGAGCCCACTGGCTCAACCTCCCCAGATCCCTCCCCTCCTTCTGTGCCAGCTTCAGGCCATACCAACCGTCCTGCGTTGGCCCCGACTTTTACCCCCCCATCAGGCGTTCTAAGGCCAAACCTCCAACCTCTTCTCCTCCAGGGACGCCTAAGCCAGTGTCTGTCCTTCCTCTAAGGGAAGTGGCTGGTGTAGATGGCCTAGTCAGGGTACATGTCCCTTTCTCACTGAGTGAACTATCCCAGATAGAGAGCAGACTGGGTTCCTACACCTCTAACTCTTCAGCTTTCATCAAAGAATTTCAATATATCTCCCAGTCCTATAGCCTGACTTTCCATGATGTTCATATGATTCTAACTAACAATTTGCTTCCTGATGAACGCAGGCGAGTTTGGGAAGAGGCAAAAGAGCATGCAGATCTGATTCATCAAACAGACAGGACATATCCAATCGGATCTACAGCGGTTCCTGACCAGGATCCTCAATGAGATTACAATTCAGCAGGAGGTATCTAAGCCAGAGATAGATTTATAACATGTCTTTTGGCAGGACTATGGAGGGCAGCGTTAAAGCCAGTAAATTTTGAGAAACTCCAGGAGATTGTCCAGGAGAAACAAAAGAACCCATCTCAGTTCCTAGAACAACTTACAAAGGCTTTATTGCAGTATACCAACCTGGACCCTGAAAACCCAGAAGGTAAACAACTTCTTATGACCTATTTTTTTTCCCAGAGCTACCCTGACATAAAAACTAAGCTCAAGCGACTGGAGAGGGGCCCTCTAACTCCACAGGCAGAAGTCTTAGCGCTGCCTTCAAAATGTACCATGAGAGGGATGAAAAAGCCCGGAAACAGAAATACCATATGCTGGCAAAGGCTGTCCGACCAGTCTCAGCCACTATCCCAGACTCTTGGTCTTCTAAGGCTCAGAGACCACCTGGCTCCTGCTATAAATGTGGTCAATATGGTCATTGAGCAAAGGCCTGTCCCAACCCCAGCAAGCCAAGGGGACTATGTCCTAAGTGCCATCAGAGGGGACACTGGGCTGATGATGGCTGCCCTCAGGTCGCTCAGAACAGAGGGACGTCACTGCCACAAAACCCCTCAGCTGACCTTTTAGGCTTGGCTATGGAAGACTGAAGGTGCCTGGGCTCCCATGACCCGACCACGCCCATCACTAGCAGGGAGCCTTGGGTAGATTATGGTATGTGGGAGAACCATCTCCTTCCTCTTGGACACTGGAGCCACCTACTCGGTCCTAATAGAGTATTGGGGGCCTACATCACCTTCGCATTCTCCTATTGTCGGGGTAGGAGGACAACCTTACCTTCCCCACCAGACCCCACCACTTAGTTGCATTTTTAGAGGTGTGCCTCTCACCCATTCTTTTTTGGTAGTGCCTACATGTCCTGTCCCCTTATTGGGAAGAGATATTTTAGCTAAGATGGGAGTTTCTATTTCCTTTGCTCCCCCAATTCGCCTGAGCCCAAGCTCACCAGCAGTTCCTCTGCTCCTCCTTTTAGCCAGTCACCGTACTAACACTAACATGTTATTTCCCTTACCAGCTTCTCAGGTGGACCCCCAAGTTTGGGATGTCCAGAACCCCTCTGTTGCTAAACATCATTCTCCCGTTGTCATCCAGTTACTGGATCCTACCAGGTACATCTGTCAAGCTCAATACCCTCTCTCTCTCCAGAGCCTTAAGGGACTTAAGCCTATCATTTCTGACCTCTTAAGGAAAAAACTCCTTCGACCCGCCTCCTCCCCTTTTAACACCCCTATACTGGCAGTTAAAAAACCTAATGAAACCTATCGCCTGGTTCAAGACCTCAGGCGCATTAACTCTGCAGTGGTTCCACTCCATCCTGTTGTGGCTAACCCTTATACTCTCCTCTCTACTATCCCCTCAGGGACTTCTCACTTTTCAGTCACAGGACATATTTGCCTTTACCTGGACAGATCCTGACACCCACTTTTCTACCCAACTTACCTGGACTGTTCTACCTCAGGGATTCCGGGACAGCCCACACCTGTTTGGGCAGGCCCTGGCTTCTGACTTGCTTTCTTTATCTCTCCCTAGATCTAAGATTGTGCTTTACGTAGATGATCTTATTCTCTGCAGCCCCTCCTTAGAAATTAGCCAAGCTGATACAGCTGCCGTTCTAAATTTCCTCTCCAGTAGGGGCTACAGGGTCTCACCTTCCAAGGTCCAACTGTCCACTCCTCAGGTCACCTATTTGAGACTTGCCATTACCCCAACCCACAAGGCTATTACCTTAGATAGAAAGAACCTGATTCAGTCTCTAACTGTTCCTTCTACAAAGGAAGAGATTTTATCATTCCTAGGAATGGCTAGCTTCTTTCGTTCCTGGATTCCTTCCTTTTCCCTACTCTCTCGACCCTTATATGAAGCAGCATTAGGCCCCACCCATGAACCCCTTCTCAAACCTGTGACTAAGCCCTTTCAAAGGCTCCAACAGGCTCTCCTCAAGGCCCCGGCCTTGCATCTCCCTGACCTGACTCGCCCTTTCTCCCTCTATGTAACTGAAAAGGAGGGATTTGCCCTTGGAGTCTTAGGTCACCAACTGGGACCATCTTTTGCACCCGTAGCATACTTGTCAAAAAAACTAGATCTAACCATCCAGGGATGGGCACCTTGTATTCGTATCTTAGCAGCTGCTGAACTCCTTATTCGAGAATCAAAGAAACTAACCCTGGGATCGCCTATAACTGTCCTCTCTTCTCACAACCTGTCACAGCTCCTAACTTATAAAGGCTTACAGACTCTATCCCCCTCCAGGATTCTTTCTCTTCAGGTAGCACTAATAAAGACTCCACCCTCACTTTTCAATCATGCCCACCTCTTAATATTTCCAATCTTCTCCTCGACCTAACACTGACTACTCCTTATCTCACTCCTGCACTGAAACCCTAGAATAATTACTACCTCATCCTTCACACATACAGGAGGGCACATTGTCCTAAGCTACCTTTACACGGTATACAGATGGAAGCTCCTTTCTACATGAAGGGGTCAGGAAAGCTGGCTATGCCATAGTGTCAGATACCAAGGTAGTAGAGGCACAGGCACTTCCTGCTCATACCACCAACCAACAGGCTGAATTAATAGCCCTTACCCGTGCCTTCCAGCTGGCACAGGGACAATCCCTCAACATTTTCACAGATTCCAAATATGCGTTTCATATCCTCCTGTCCCATGATGCTATCTGGAAGGAGCGAAGAGTTACTTACCACAAAAGGAGGATCAGTAACTAACGCGAACCAAATTATATCCATGCTAGAGGCCTCCATCTCCCACAGCTATTGGGATTGTTCACTGCAGGTCTCACCGGACGGATGACTCTATTGTCTCCAGGGGAAACAACCGAGCCGATGAGGCAGCCAGAGCTGCGGCCCTTAGGGGCCTAGACTCATCTCACTCTCCCCAGGACATTCTCACACTACAACCTGCATCCCCACCTATACCCCCTGACACTCGTCAAACTCTGTCCTACCTTCACCAACTCTTTCATCCCAACAGCCAAGCATTGTCTTATTTTGTTAAGACCCACCTACAGCCTACTCCTGAGGACTTAAGTTTCTTAAAATCTATCACTGCTTCTTGCAAAATCTGCCAGATGTCAGATCCCAACTCAAGGTATCGTAGCACCCCATTTCCTACCCATCAGGTTAGAGGTTCCCTTCCTGGAACTGACTGGCAACTTGACTTTACCCACATGCGTGCTGTGAAACATGTCAAGTACCTCCTGGTTTTGGTGGACACCTTCTCAGGCTGGGTAGAGGCTTTTCCCACAACTAACAAAAGGGCCCAGACAGTTTCTGATCTCCTTCTCAGAGAGATCATCCCCCGTTTCGGTGTCCAGCTTCCCTTCAGTCAGACAATGGGCCTGAATTTACTTCCCAGGTTTCTCAAATTCTATCTAAGGCTCTAGACATCCCCTGGCATTTTCATATTCCTTACCATCCTCAATCTTCAGGCAAGGTAGAGAGGACTAACCGCTCTCTGAAGACCACCCTTGTTAAGTTGTCACAGGAACTTCACCTTGACTGGGTAAAACTCCTACCTTTAGCTCTTTTCAGGCTACGAGCTCTTCCCAAGCGGCCTCTCCTTATCTCACCCTTTGAACTCATGTATGGACGTCCAGTTCTAACTCCTGGTCTTTCACCTAAATGCTCACCCTTCCCAGACCATCTGCTGACCCCATTACTTTGCCATCTCCGTTCTCTCTTGTGGAACTTTGCTGACCACCATCTACCTCGACCACACACTGTCTTCTGTCCACTGCCTGTAAACATTGGAGACCAAGTGCTTCTCTCCTCTCCAGATCATCAGCCCTCACCTCTTCTCCCAAATGGCAGGGTCCTTTTAAGGTAATCCTCGTGACCCCTACAGCTGCTAAACTTGAAGGACTACCTCATTGGGTCCACTTGTCTCACCTCAAGCCTTTCATCCCTTCATCTAAAATTGACTCCTCTTCATACACGTCGACTCTAACAGGACCGTGCTCTCTTAAGCTCCAGAGAACATCGAAATCACCCACCTTGTCCTCAATCTCAGAAGATGAGACCCCACCCCAGCAGCTGAGCTCAACCTCACTGGACTAGACACGTGTTTCTATCCAGGTCAGCCTTTGCATCTAGGTGTACGAGGTTCAAGATACACTCACAAATAACAAACAGTCTCTCCAAACAGGACCAGGGAACTACTCCATAGCCGGATGCCAAGAACCAATCTGGATTGCCACCATCCTAGACCTGTTATCCCATTTAAATATTATTTTCTCTATACTTGCTTTCTTTTTGCCCAGATAGAAGAGTACTGGTCTTTTCAGATACATACGCTAGGTCCATGGACCAACCACTTCTACCAACACTGCAAGACACTCGCTTCTACATCCAAGGCCCGCAAGATTCCAGTCATGGTGCTTCAGAACTGATGGGTACCAGGTGTCCTGACAGCTAAAGAAGATGGTCTTCACCAGTTCTCCCAGGAAAAGTGCCACTTTGAGAACATGAGACACCCCTTGGGCCATCCTCCTGATATTATTTTTAACCAATTTATTAATCAGTTCCTGTTACAGGATTATCAGCTGCTGTCCACACATCTATGGAGCAGGCCCTGATGGTGAAAGTCAGCTACTCCCTTCAACGGATTACGCCCCTACACAGCAGGAAGCAGTTTAAGAGACACGACGCCCCAACTCCTCTTTCACCATCAGCTCCCCCTTCTCCCCCTTTTTTTTCCTTTCTTTTATAATAATAATAAGGGAGGTATGTTAGCATCAAGCTTGAACTCTGAGTGACGTCATATTCAGGTGACCTGCGACCTCTACCTCATTACCAAGACAACCGCTAAACCTTCCATAATTCACCCGAACACCTCACCTGTTACCTGCAGATGAATACGTCACAGGCGATATAAATATTCAGGGCGAGCGACATTGCTCTCTCTCTCGCTCTCGCGCTCTCTCTCTCTCTCTCTCTCTCTCTCTCCCTCCATCTTTCTCCCACTTTCCCCACCCTCTATCCAAATAAATCCACTTTCTCCCGTGGAATCAGCTAGTCTGGTGTGGTCTGCTTTAAGCCGTGCGCCGTTGTAACCCTAAAAAGACAACCCTGACAGTCTTTAAAATTACTTTTTAAAACCACAATGCAAAACTATTGACAACAGTTTGTTATATCCTTGTATACAAAAATCAAGCTTAATACAAGGCTTTGGGACAGATATAAAACCTAAACATATTTACCTGAGCCTGCATGTATCCAAGTAGAGGTTCTAACAAAGCTATTTTCTTCTTGTACTGAAGAGTATTTAGTGCACAAAAATAATGCATCATGGTTTGGTGTTTTTTTTCCTAGAAGTATACACATCCTCTGTTACTTCATATTTTACCTTTGAATGAAAAAGAGTAAAAATATTATTTAATTTTGAATTATCTTCAGTTAGAAGCTGTGGAGAAAAGTTTTCCAAGGAAAATGGAGTATCAATAATTACTGAACATAGCCTTCCTGTTTTCTACTCTATTGGAAGCCCATTAACATATCAGATAAATTCGTTTTTCTGTATACCATCCATATCACTTACAAAACACATACCTGCATGCAACTGTAAATGTAAACACCTGCACTAAACAGGACAGACAGTCCACCATATGGATTATTACTTAGCCAGCAATGTCTGATCTGAATCAGCTCACACCACAAATTCTCCCCTCCTGGTTTTCTCCTTACCACTCTTTTTCTACCTGTTTATTTTTCTTGACTCACACTTAAAATACATACGCTCCCTGAGTTATTTCACTCAAATTTTCTTTGAGCATTTATAGACACCTACTATGTATTAGGCTCTTTGCCTTCTTTCTTTGAAATACCTATCAAGTTTCGACACTATCCAATGCACCAGTGACTTGATGGTGTGAATTTTTACCTCCTCTCTGGCACTCCTGTCCCAAATACCAAAGGAAGGCCGAGTTCTTTTATATATAAGAATGAGCGTTTATATGCACTGGAAATGCACAAAGTTGAAAATGGCTTCATCCTTGCGGGCAGTGGTGGCGCACGCCTTTAATCCCAGCACTTGGGAGGCAGAGATAGGCGGATTTCTGAGTTCGAGGCCAGCCTGGTCTACAAGTGAGTTCCAGGACAGCCAAAGATACACAGAGAACCCTGTCTCGAAAAACAAAAAAAAAAAAAAAAAGAAAATGGCTTCATCCTTACAACAGCTGTCCTTCCTTATTGTTCTTTCTTCTCTCTAAGAAATGTCAATTTGGGTTTCACCTCCTGCTGTAGGATTTCTCTCTTTCAGAGCAGGGCTAGGAGGTGAGTCTCAGTGCTTGCCTACCATTAACAAGGTCCTAGTGAGAGATGAAGAACAACTTGCCAAAGTATTCTTTCTTGTCTTCTTTTAATAGCAATCTTCATTATGACTTCATTATGGTAAGCCTCGTATTTTCCACTGGACTCTCTCTAGTACTATCCCTTTCACTTTTTCATTACTGCTTTTGTTATAAAACATAACTGTATGACATTATTTACCCACCTAAAATTCTTTGATGACTACTCACTTTCTCTAACAAAAATTTCAAGGCTGTAAATACAGCAATTTGGCTCCAAACTATTCCTTGTTAGACTTTAACAAAGGGGATTGTTGGTCTGTTTTAAGACAGTGTCTCATTCTGTAGCCCAGGTTAGCCTTGAACTCCAGGGTGGCCTCAAAGTTTCAGAAATCCCCCTTCTTTTGCCTCCCAAGTGCTAGGATCACAGGTGACAGCCACACCATCCAGCCCCCAACTACTTTGTTATCTCTGCTATCTCTCCCCAAACCCATCCACAGACGTAAGAGGTAAGCACTTCCTCCATCACATAGTGATACAATTTACTGAGACTTGCTTAGGCTGCTGCTCCACATTCACTATCTAATTTCACTGTCACAACTGTTGCTTTGTGGGTTCTTGTTTTGCATAGAGAATAAAGGCATGGAACTAAGTAACTAACTAGTACATGACTTCAAATAAAGGAGGACAGGGCTCAGATTTGTCCCCCAAATCTTACTCCACAGCCAGGACTCTAAACCTTCATAGTCCCCAAACTCCAGAAGCATGCCTCTACAGAGAGATTGTTTTGGTTTGGGGGATTTTTGTTGTTCAGTTTGGTGGGGTTTTTTTGTTTTGTTTTATTTTTTTAAAGAAAGTCCTTTTCAATCCCCAAAGTGTTGTCCACTTATCTACAATGCATGTGTCATCTCCTAAAGTACAATCTTTTCCAACTCACCAATAAGGCACTATCTGTACTCTTTCTAGCAAAATCTCTATTAGTGCATTTAACTCATGTTACTGCAGTCTCCTCCTCCTTGTACTCTGAAGCGCATTCACACTAAGCCTGCAATGAATATGAGAGCAGGAGTGGTACCTACTCACATGTTTCCCTAAAGTACCCAACGTACTGCCTGATAAACAGATGCTCAATAATTTTTCTAATTCAAAAAAAGATGAATGCTTTTTAAAATACTAGGAATAGCCAAAAGCAATATAAAATATGCCAAATTTTAAAACCTACACCCTTAAGTACCTCTCTAAGGCAAAATGACTAATGTAAATCTCAAACTGTCTATGTTTATTGGTTAACTTGTGAACTAAAATTAGAACTGGAAAGCAGTCTGGAGGAATGATCACTGTGTGAGAATCACTTCCTTTGTTGCCACAGTGGCTGCTACACAACAAATCTGACTCAGTTGTCGATTTCCATAAGTAGTCACAGTGTCTCTTCCAGCAGCTGTGACAAGGGCTGCAAATACCAAGGCCTACACAGAGATCACCTCATTTGCAAGCATTAGTATAAGCTGTATCTCAAAACCTGAATCACTCCGAACTTGTAAATATTCTCTTCTTTAATCTTTAAATGCATTTATCCTCAAGTATTATGTAGTATTTCTGAGTTCCAGTCTTTAAAGAAATATCAAGACATAAATGTTCCCTTTAAATGAAGAAACCCTTATACCAGAATTTCACTGAGTTTCATGTGTGACATTAACTGAAGTATGTATGTGACTTTTATCTGTTTTAATCATGATTTCTAATGAGCTTCCAGCAGAGTATTACACAATTAAGGTTATCTTTTCCTTACTCAAACTACTATGAATACCTATTTAAACACTCATATTCATACTTTCATATACCTAAATACAAAGCTGAATTCCTTCTTTTGTTGAAATTTTTTTTCTATTTGAGATTATAATTGCAGCACTTCTCCTTTTGCTCCCTTAAGCCTCCGGATATACCTCTCCTGCTTTCTTTCCAACTCATGCCCTCTTTTCTCATTCATTGTTACTGTATGTGTTTATTGTATTGCACATGGTATTTCTGAACACACTATGTGGTCAGATGAAAACAGAACATAAGCAGTATTATCAAAATACAAAAAAAAACAGTTTTATATACTGGGAATCACCTATACTTTTAAAAGTTACATTTAATTATACTATCAATTATTGGAAGAAGAAAGGCATTTAATTAAAGAGACCAATTATCAGAAATGATTTGAACATCTAGGAAAAAATATGAGAGTAATACCACAACAATGATTTGTTAGTTCTATTTTTTAAAAGGAAAAACTAAGTCACCTAATAAAATGGTCATTAGCTTTGATACTAAAAGACTGTGTAGAGGCTGGAGCAATAATGGCTCAGCAGTTAAGAACACTCACAGCGCCGGGCGGTGGTGGCACACGCCTTTAATCCCAGCACTTGGGAGGCAGAGGCAGGCGCATTTCTGAGTTCGAGGCCAGCCTGGTCTACAGAGTGAGTTCCAGGACAGCCTGGGCTACACAGAGAAACCCTGTCTCAAAAAACCAAAAAAAAAAGAACACTCACAGCTCTTCCAGAGGATCCAGGTTCAACTCCTAGCACCTACATAATAAGTTGGCTCACAGTCATCTGTAACTCAAGGATCTGACTCCCTCTTCCTGCCTCCCCCGAAACTTAACATACACAATACACAGATAACATAACATGCGGGCAAAACACATATCCATATTAAAAATACTTTTAAAATGTTTTTAAGAGTGTATACACATACCTTGTCATTTTCTCTCTTTTTTGACAATCGGCTGTATCTATTAATTGCAGCATCATGATCTGAAAATCAGAAATGACTGTTAACAGGACTAAGGACTTGGAAAGGGACTACATCTATCCTAGAGCTAGGTAAAAATTCTCTGCTACATGATCATTATGTCCAAATTTTCCCCATAGCCTAGTTTCCCTTAATTCTGTAACTATGTACAAATTGATAGAAAATACTAACTATATATATAACTATTCCAAAGAAACTATAAACTACTGAAAGTGTCTGCTCATCTCTACAGGGAAGTGGAGGAGTGGTGGATCTGGGGGAGAGGGTAGTGGAAGAGCCTGGAGGTAGGGGAAGGGGAGGGTACAGTAGGGATGTATTATATGAGAGAAGAATAAATAATAAGAAGTGGAAAAAATTATTTTTTAGTTTTTCGAGACAGGGTTTCTCTGTCCTGGAACTTGCCCTGTAGACCAGGTTGGCTTTGAACTCTTAGAGATGCACCTGCCTCTGCCTCCCATGTTCTGGGATTAAAGGAAAAAAATTTAATTCAAAATTGGAAAACTTTAAAAAAAAAAAAAGAATAGAAGGAAAAAAAATAAAGGTTGAGGTTAAGGATTTATCTCAGTGGTAGAGTACTTGCCTAGCATGCACAAGGCCCTGGTTTCAAGACCTGGCACAGAAGAAGGAAAGATGAGAGGAAAAGAAAAAGGAAAAAAGAAAATTGGAATATTTAGAAAGTAAGTAAAATATTTTATAACTTCTTTAGGCATTATGAAGATAGTAAATTATAAGACTAGTGTAACATTTAATGTAATTAAACAATTTTATAAAAAGTATATTCAAGCCGGGCAGTGGTGGCGCACACCTTTAATCCCAGCACTTGGGAGGCAGAGGCAGGCGGATTTCTGAGTTTGAGACCAGCCTGGTCTAGAGTGAGTTCGAGGACAGCCAGAGCTACACAGAGAAACCCTGTCTCGGAAAAAAACAAAACAAAACAAAACAAAAAAAACATATATTCAAAGTATTACCACTGATTTACATAATGTTATCTTAACCATTTAATTGAGCTAATTTTTAAAAATTATTACAAAAAAACCAGCTATGATGTATACTAATAAGTAGATCAATGAAAGAAATTCATATGTAACATATCCAGGGCTTACCATTACTAGCAATTTGAAATACCTCTTTTAATGTCAATATTTCTGAAAAAGTTCAAAAATAATTTCAGTTTAGTTTATTTATGAAATATTTTATAATTATATATAACTATTATAAAGCAATTAGTACCACTTAAATCACAACTAAAATGCAAGAATTCATATTATTGTATTTGAGGTGAAAAGTTACTGTTTCAGCTAGTCTACATTCAAGATAATTAGCAATATACTACCAGAAATCTACTTATAACAATTATGAGGCAAAACAAATATTAAAATGCACTTTAAATGCTAAGATATGTGAATACTGACAATACTAGAATCTAACATATTAATTCATTTTATAAATGAGTAATAATTTCAAATACTGTGTGAAAAAGAGTATGCCATTCAGTCTCCTTAGATTGTGAATTCTTGTTCTACCTTCAAACTAGCCATTCTTAAACACCATTTCAGTTATTAGCTCCACCTCTAAAAGACATTTGTCTTTAAGCATTTTACCATTCACTGATATGTTGACTATTTTTCTATCTATTCTGAGTTTATAAATTATAAAAAGAACCATATCTATAAAACAGTCATTTGCTCACCTACTAACCTTAAGGAACGAAAGAATCTAACAGCTAGCATGTCCACTAACTAATACAGGTGTTAGATGCGCCTGTGCCCAGTTCCCCCAACCTATCTGGATATGAACCTCTATTCTGTGCCACTATCATCTTTCAGCTTTCTTTATTCTCTCACTGGATTCTCACAACTCCTTAGTGTTCTAGGTACCAAATTGACTCTCGTCCCACCTCTGAAAACAAAAGGACCATGTCTCTCTATCCTCAGAATCCACTGGCGTCTTTTGCTCACATACTTACATCCAACCTCTTTACCATGCTTTAGTTCCATCTCATCTACTTCTACATTCATCTGCCTTGTTTCAGCATATCCAGACACAAAAAGGATTTCTTTCTTTTTTTTTTTTCTTAAGATTTATGTATTTTATGTCTGTGAGTACACTGTCACTGTCTTCAGACACACCAGAAGAGGGCATCGGATCCCATTACAGATGGTTGTGAGCCACCATGTGGTTGCTGGGAATTGAACTCGGGACCTCTGGAAGAGCAGTCAGTGCTCTTAGCCACTGAGCCACCTCTCCATCCCTGGATTTTGTATTAGTCTCAAACAAGTGATAGTTTTCTACAGCTTATACCTTTGTGCGTTCTATCCCCCAACAGAACAAACTGCTTCCTCGTAACTCATCTCTCTGCATTGTTCACTGCTCGTGTCATGTCTTTGGTGAAGCCATTCTGACCACTTCCTGAGCCCCCATAGCACCTCACTCTCTATGAAACGCTGTCATAGTGTAAACCCATCTCCGTTTAGAGGAAAGGACATTATTATTTGTTAGGAACTAGTTCAGTATTTATCAAGCACTTCCATAAATGTCTTGTATACTTAAAAGTGGTAGGCTGTGGTGAGAACTGGTTTAAACGTGAAATAAAACGGACTGCACCAGCACTGATCTTTGATAGCTGATGAAAATAAACATAAGGTTGGCTTCAATACCTTTCAGATCTCTTTCTTTAAACTGGGAAATAGGGAACATCATGGCATCAGCAAGTTGAGTTGAAAGTACTGCATGACAAGAACTAAGCTAGTAAAAGAAAGACCAAAAAGACCAAATAACTAAAAGATGACACAACTGATAAATGTCTATACATAGCTGTTTACCAATGTTATAGAAACCAGAATCTATCCTTTAAAAGGCTAGATGTATATAGCCTGATATATCTTATATATGGAAACTCAAAACTATATAGTATAATACAAAGATTATATAGTTAAATTTTTTTTGTTTATTGTTTTGTTTTGTGATACACAGTCTTTCTACATAGTCCTACTAGTCCCAGAACTCACTATGTAGACCAGGATGGCCTCAACCTCAGAGGCCTCTGACTCCTGAGTGCTGGGATTCAAGGTGTGTGCCACCATGCCCAGACAAAAACTTTAAAAAAAAAAAACTTAGAATGATCCTTTATTTGACAACAATTTCTTAGATATAACACCAAAAGCACAAACAACAAAATAAAATGTAAAATGGCCTCCATTAAAATAAAATTGTGATCAGAAGGTACTATAAAGAGAGATAAAAACAGAATGAGAAAGCATTTGCCAACAACATCTCAGAAGAAACCTGCATCTAGGTAATCAATTCATACAATCATAAAAAACAAATAGCCCAGCTTAAAATGGGCAAAGGATCCGAACATACACTTCCTCAAAGAATACAAAATGGCTGATAATCACATGAAAAAAAAAAAGCTCAGTATCATATTAGGTATCCAAAAACTGCAATTCAAAATGACAATGAGATACCACTTCACTCCCATTAAATAGTTATCATTTTTAAAACGAAAATACTTGCTAACAAAGATAAAGAAAAAAACAGAACTCTCCTACACTGCTCACAGGCTATACACAAAAAATCTGGTGATTCCACAAAAGGTTATAACCTAAAATTACTATAAAACCAAGCAATCCCACTCCTGAGTATATACCAGGAAAGAACTAAAAACCAGTGTTTAAACTTTTATGTTGATGTATATGTATTATGAATGGTCATAACTAAAAGGTAAAAACAGAACTCCCACAAGTGAATAAGCAAAATGAATACAATGAAATTTTATTCAACAACAAAAATGGCACAATAAACTTATATCCAAAATGAAAGAAGACACACCTCAAAATCCACAAATTACATAGGTTAATTTATATGAAATATCAAAAGAGGTAAATCTATAGAGACAGAAAGCAAAATGAAATCATTGCCAAAAACTTGGAAAAATTCCAGGGAAAGTGATAGATAAAAGGGAAAAAGACTTCTTCTAAGATGATAAAAACGTTCCTGACCTAAGTAACTATGATGGTTGTACAACACTGTGACTGTTTAATCCATTTAAAAAGTAAACAATATTCCATTTCCTATAAGCATTTTGTTTACTTGAAGTGACAGATCAGATCCCATTATTCACACATGCTAGTCAAGTACTCTACTACTAAGCTACATCCCTAATCCAGTATCATTACTTACACTGATAGCCTATGATAATATTCTGCTATAATGAGTTATTAAGATATTAGAAAAAGTAGGGCTAGGTTAAAGCTCAGTGGTAGAGGACTTATCTAGCACATGGGAGGCCCTGGGTTGGATCTCATGTATGACAAAGGTATGTATATGAGAAATAAACTCACATAAGCACGTGCACACACATACACACACTCACATACATGCATAACACATTCACATAAACATACACACTCACACATACAATAAATAAAATGTAATAGATTTATAGTTTCCAGTAGAAAGCTGAAAAACTTGCATAATTTAGTTATAAAACCACCTATTCAAGCAAGATCAAAACTTACCTCATCTATGACCTTGGAAAACTGCTGCAAAGTAGAGCTCATAACTTCATCATCACCCCCCAGAGGAAAACGCTGATGAGTGAGAAATACAGATGAGATAAATGTTCAATGCTGTATTTTTTTCTGAGTAACACAATTTATGCTTCCAAGTAACTTTAGAAACTTCTAAATTTTTTAACATTCTCCAAAAATATCCTTTTAATAAAATAATCTTCATAATTAATAAACACTGTTTAAAATATCTGTTAAATAATCAATTAACATGATATACTGGGACGTTCTCAGAAGAAGTTCAAAGATTTGGCTTTCAAAGCTCAGGTTCCTCCAATAACTAACAGCGTTAGTTGAACAAAGCTCAGTGTCTTTGTTAGTAAAAAGGAGAAATCTGCCAGGCAGTAGTGGTGCCCGCCTTTAATCCCGGTAGTCAGAGGTAGGTGGGATTTCTGAATTTGAGCCCAGCTTGGTTGGTCTAAAGAGAGAAACCTTGTCTCAAAACAAATTTTTTTATTTTTTTTAAAAAAGGAGAAATCTGGAAAAGCAGACTTTTGTTCTAACATTAAGTCACTAACAATAAGGACTTAGTAAAATTTCAGTGGCGTATTTTGTAAACTCAAGAAGTGCTAAGGGGCCATGCGTGATGGTGAATACCTAGGACGCCAGCAATCAGAAGGCCATAGCAGGAGGGTTATGAGCTTGAGAACAGCCTGAACTACATGTTGAGATCCTTGCTCTAAAACACTAAAATAAAAGGATCTGGGTGAAAGTTTATCTACACATATACTGTATGGTTACATATGTTAAATCATGCTTTAAAATCTTGGTATCTGTACCTGTTTTTCATATTCTTTCAAAAGTTTTGAAGTCAGGTGTGTTGCTGCACTTAATTCATTCTAAGGAAAAGATAAGGATTCAAATTAACACAAAATTACAGACTGAAAAAATATTTGATGATATCTAGGCACCTTCATTTATTATCACCTCATTCTATCTATCTATCTATCTATCTATCTATCTATCTATCTATCTATCTGTCTGTGTGTGTGTGTGTATATGTGTGTGTGTGTGTGTGTGTGTGTATAAAATTCTCAGCAATGGAAAAGGAACTACCATTAAAGTGTTCAAAAGAAAATGCAAATAGTTCCATCCATTTGCCTAAGAATTTCATGAATTCATTGTTTTTAATACTGAGTAATATTTCATTGTGTAAATGTACCACATTTTCTGTATCCATTCCTCTGTTGAAGGACATCTGGGTTCTTTCCAGCTTCTGGCTATTATAAATAAGGCTGCTATGAACATAGTGGAGCATGTGTCCTTGTTATGTGTCGGAGCATCTTTTGGATATATGCCCAGGAGTGGTATAGCTGGATCCTCAGGTAATGCTATGTCCAATTTTCTGAGAAACTGCCAGACTGATTTCCAGAGTGGTTGTACCAGCTTGCAATCCCACCAATGAGGCGTGTTCCTCTTTCTCCACATCCTCTCCAGCATCTGCTATCACCTGAGTTTTTGATCTTAGCCATTCCGACTGGTGTGAGGTGGAATCTCAGGGTTGTTTTGATTTGCATTTCCCTGATGACTAAAGATACTGAACATTTCTTTAGGTGCTTCTTGGCCATTCAAGTTTCCTCAGTTGAGAATTCTTTTTTTTTTTTTTTACTCAAAGTGATTTTATTGCTTGTGTACACAACAGCATTTATGCCACTAGAGCAGAGGCTGTGGACGACTGATATTTCCAATTGGGCGGGAGCACTCGCTTAGTCTTATAGTATCGAGCCAACCGGTGAATTCTACTCTCTATCAGAATCAGGCGGAACTTAGCATCCTTATCCTTTCTTTTCCTCTCAAGGTACTTTCGGACAGCAACTGCTTTCTTAATCAGATGGTAGAGATCCTCAGGGAGATCAGGGGCAAGGCCTTTGGACTTCAGGATTCTCAAGATTTTATTTCCAGTCACAAAACTGACCTGCGCCACACCATGTGAGTCCCTCAGGATCACACCTATCTGGGATTTCTTGGCCAATTTGTAAATCTGTTCCTTCACGTCGTCAGACGTCAACTTCAGCCACGTGGGGACGCTACAATGGTAGGGCAGTGCCAACTGGGACAGGCCCTTCCGGGGAGCGTGCATGCGACCCATGATGGCGGAGTCTCAGTTGAGAATTCTTTGTTTAGCTCTGTACCCCATTTTTTAATAGGGTTGTCTGGAGTCTAACTTCTTCAGTTCTTTGTATACTTTGGATATTAGCCCTCTATCAGATGTAGGATTGGTAAAGATCTTTTCCCATCTGTCGTTGCCGTTTTATCCTATTGACAGTGTCCTTTGCCTTACAGAAGCTTTGCAATTTTACGAGGTCCCATTTGTCGACTGTTGATCTTAGAGCATAAGCCACTGGTGTTCTGTTCAGGAAATTTTCCCCAGTGCCCATGTGTTCCAGGCTCTTCCCTTCTCTTCTATTAGTTTCAGTGTGTCTGGTTTTATGTGGGGGTCCTTGATCCACTTGGACTTGAGACAAGAATGGATCAATCTGAAATTCTTAGGCAAATGGATGGAACTAGAAAATATCCTGAATGAGGTAACCCAGTCATAAAAGAATACACATAGTACGCACTCACTAAGTGTATATTAGCCCAAAAGCTCAGAATACCCAAGATACAATTCACAGACCACATAAAGCTCAACAAAAACGAAGATCAAAGTATGGATGCTTCAGTCCTTCTTAGAAGGGGGAAAAAAATACAGAGTCAAAGTGTGGAGCAAAGACTGAAGGAGAGGCCATACAGAGACTGTCCCACCTGGGGATCCATCCCATATTCAGACACCAAACCCAGATACTATTGCGGATGCTAAGAAGTGCTTACTGACAGGAGCCTGACATAGCTGTCTCCTGGGAAGCTCTGCCAGAGCCTGACAAATACAGAGGCAGATGCTCTCAGCCAACCATTGGACTGAGCATGGGGTCCTCAATGGAGGAGTTAGAAAAAGGACTGAAGGAGCTGAAGGGGTTTGCAACCCTATAGGAAGAACAACAATATCAACCAACCAAATCCCCCAGAGCTCCCAGGGACTAAACCACCAACCAAGGAGTACACATGGAGTGCCATGTCTCCAGCCACATAGCAGAGGATGGCCTTGTCAGTCATCAATGGGAGAAGCCCTTGGTCCTGTCAAGGCTCAATGCCCCAGTGTTAGGGAAATGCTATGGTGGGGAAGCCGGAGTGGGTGGGTGGGTGGGTAAGCACCCTCATAGAAACAGGGGCAGGGGAGATGAGATGGGGTTTCCAGAAGGGAAACCAGGAAAGGGGATAACATTTGAAATGTAAATAAAGAAAATATCCAATTAAAAGAAAAAAAAAAGGCAGTAAACTTAAGTGACTATGTTACCAGGCATTTCTATAGGAAATGATAAATTTCTTTTGTTAAATTGTTTACTGAAAAGACAGACCTTTCTCCACTGAAAATCTTTTGTACCCGTGTCAAATATTAAATGTCATATTTTATGTAAAAAAACAAAAAAAAAATGCTAACAGAAGAGAGGCACTGTCAAAAAATTCAGTGATATTCCAGATACTTTTTTAGACATGGATTCATTTAGCTCAGGTTGGCCTCAAACTTGCTATGTAACTGAGGATGGATGGCCTTGAACTTCTGATCTTCCGGCCTGTGCCTCTCAACTGCTGAGATTACGGGCATATACCACTATACCCAGCATCAGATATGTGCTTCTCACCTGATTTTTGTTTTGTTTTGAGAGTCTCTGCTAGTGAAAACTAAATATTAAATATACTTAAAGCTAGAAGTAAACTACATAAAATGTCAACAAAATTTATAGAGAGTCTATATGAATGATTGATTATTCTTCAATCTAGAGAACATGAGCATTCAATAACATCACAAGTGTTTAACAGAGGACATAAGCAACAAAGCCAGATGAAAGGTATTTTGATTAATTCAGGGTTTTTATCAGTCATAATATAATACATAATAAAATACTTCACTTATTAACTGAACATCTTGGCCAAAATAAAGCTTTGTAAAACCTATCACAATGGAGGGGAAAAAAACAATTATCATAACAATAGTTAGAGAAAGAAGAAAAATAAAATTGATACATTTAACTAATTCTAAATAAAGTACAGCAAGGACAGGCTGCTGTTAAAGCTGATAAATTATACAAACACAGGCTCAAATTTTGTGTCTATTCTGCAAGAAAAATTAATCATAGCCTTCTATTAACTAGAGACTGGCTACTTTCAAATCCTTTACAAACAATAACAAAAACAGAAGTTCCTTAAAGTTAAAGGCATGATTAAGGAAAATACATAATATGGGGCCTTCAGTCAACTCACTATCAGTGAGTTCCAATAAGTAAGCTCTTAGGCTGGAGAGATGGCTCAGTGGTTAAGAGCAATGACTACTCTTCCAGAGGTCCTGAGTTCAATTCTCACAACCATCTGTAATAAATCTGATGCATTCTTCTGGTGTGTCTGAAAACAGCTACAATGTACTCATATACATTAAAAATAGTACTAATAAAGCTCTCACTATGTTTGAAGAGATGGGACAGATGCTTCAATCTTGTCAATTTTTAGTACAAATCTAACTGAAATGTAAGTTCTGTAATATACTTAGTATTCATTCATCCTTTCAACAGATATACTCTGAGCCTAAGAACAAATGAGGTATGTAGCAGTAAATCAAGAAGACACTACCTCTGCCCTCACGCGCTGAGAGATTGTCTTTTAAGCAGTACTGTTAGCCTTTAGTTCTTTACCTGTGCATCATAAATCCGATGCATAGCTTGATACAATTGGTTCATATAATTGGAAATAGCAGTAGCATCTTCTTCAAATACACCCAGTAAAGACCTTGTCTGTAAAAACAAAAAAACAAAAAACATAAATCAGTATATAAATCAACTGGTGAAACATTTTTTTCTTTTTTTTTTTTTTGGTTTTTCGAGACAGGGTTTCTCTGTGTAGCCCAGGCTGGCCTGGAACTCACTCTGTAGACCAGGCTGGCCTCAAACTCAGAGATCCGTCTGCCTCTGCCTCCCAAGTGCTGGGATTAAAGGCGTGCGCCACCACCGCCCGGCTGAAACATTTTTTTCTAAAAGCAGTAAAATACTAGAACGCTAATAATTCTGACTTTTCATCTATTTAAACTCTTTTGATAGCAATGTCAAGAAGTCAATGGGTTTATTCTGCTTCATTTTATTAAAGAAAGATGGTAGCACACACCCTTCATCCCAGTACTTGGGTGGCAGAGGCAGGAGGATCTCTGTGAGTTTGAGGCCAGCCTGGTCTACAAGTGAGTTCTAGGATATCCAGGGCTACACAGAAACACTGCCTCAAGAAACAAAACAAAGTAGTGGTATAAGCAAGAACAAAGGAATGCTGCAATTCCTGCAATTAAACTAAAAACAGGAGCAGTGAATGAAGGCCATATTTAAAAAAACAGTAGAGAACAAGTAAAGCTCAAAATCCAAAGGATGACACTATCTCTCCCAACCCCAATGCACACATATAGTTTGTTCATTTTAAGATAGAGTTAATCTGGCCTCAAACTCATGGTGATCCTTCTGCTTCAGCCTCTGAAGTGCTAAGACCACGATGTAAGCCACCACAAGCTTGGACAGACTTTATCTTTTTATTCACTAAGTTATTCAAAGGAGTAACTTGTGTGGAGTATGGCACAAGACCTTCTGTGACATATGAAGTCCACAGTGCCCACACTCTACTTTCCAAGATTCTTCTTGTGTCTGTACTCTTCTCTTCCTTTTAGATTACTGTGATTCTTATTTTCAAAACAACACAACAAGGCATGTCCTAGTAGAAGCTTAAATTTTTTTTTTTCTCCTTCAGATCTTTTGCCAGACTGGTATATTTGAGAGATATGTAACTTTAAATAGCCTTATGTTAGATTAGTTAGGTTTGGACTGTGCAAATATTATTGGGGGGGGGACTTGGAAAAAAAAAAAAAGAGCCAGATATGGGGTTACTCTAGCTGAGATTCCAAGCAGCTAGGGATATGGAGACTGTACCAGGTGGGACTTGCAGTAGAGGCAGGGGGACACCAACCCACCCACAAAATCTCTGAACCAAAATATACAAAAAGATATTCAGGAGTAAAGATGGGAGCAGAGAATGAGAGAATAGCCAACCAATGACTGGCCTAACTTGAGACCCATCCTTTGAGAGTGAGACAACCCTGACACTTTAGCATAACTGTCTCTTAAACATTGGGCAGAGTTCAAGGAGTCTTGTGGAAGAGTGGGGTAGCCAAAGAAGTCAAGGACTCCACAAGAAGATCTACAGAGTCAACTAACCTGAGCCCATGGGGGCTCACAGAGACTGAACCACCAACCAAACAGCATTCAGGGACAGGACCTAGGTTCCCTACATGTGTAGCAGATGTGCAGCTTGGTCTTCATGTGGGTCCCCTAGCAACTAAAACAAGGGCTGTCTCTTACTCTGTTGCCTACTTTTAGGATCCCCTTACCCTAGCTGGACTGCTTTATCAGGCCTCAGAGAGAGAGAGAGGATGTGCTTAGTCCTGCTGAGACTTGATGTGCCAGGGCAGGTTGGTACCAATGAGGGGGACCTCCCCTTCTCTGAGAAGGGGGGGAGGGTATTAGGAGGAGGGGTTTGTGAGGGAGAGACTAGAAGGAGAAGGGAGGGCTCCAATCAGGATGTAAAGTGAATAAATAAATTAATGAACAACAACAACAAAAGAATCAGAGAGCCAGACGGTGGTGGTGTAGGCCTTTGATCCCAGCATTAGAAGTGGGGAGATCTCCAAGTTCTAGGCCACCCTGGTCTACAGAGAGAGTTCCAGGATAGTTAGGGATACACAGAGAAATCCTGTCTCCAACCACTGCCTGGCTACAGCACTAGCAATCCTGTCTACTTAACTACCAGACCAGGGTTCTACCACTGACCTACATCCTCAGTCCAATGGGTCACCTTTGATTAGGACTGAAAGATCTAATTTTTTTTTTAAGTACATTAGGAACTTGAGAGTTTTCATATTCTTGGTTATTCTTATTAGATTATTTTCTTGATAAACTGAGACAAAAATATATACACAAAAGCATTAATCACAGTCCCATTTATTGGAAAAACTCTACAACAATGGGAGCTAGAGATGTGGGATATGGAGAACAGTTACAACTATTCTGGAGGCTGAGGCAGGGGGATCTCTCAAGCTATCCTGAGCAACACAAGAGTTTCCTCTCAAAATAAAGATCTTTTTTAAAGACATGAAAGTAAGAGGACTAGCTGGGAAGAGGAAGGGGGAACAAGGAAGGGAGGCAAGTATAATAAATATGGAGATGTCGTAATAAAACTCATTGTTATGTTATTAATATGTGCTAATAAAAACATTTTTGAAAGATAAGTCTGTTAAATCACTTAAGGAAATGTGCAGTCCAGGAATTTTAAATTAAGAACACTGTGAAGACATTTACGATATTAAGCACCCATGTAAAAAGCTGGGTCTAGAGAGTGGCAGGTGCCTGTAATCCCAATGGCAGGAAGGCAAACAGATCCTTGGGGCTTACTGCCCAGCCAGCCTAGCCAACAGGATCCCATGAGAGACCCAGGTCTCAGTGGGAGATGCTATCTCAAAAGAAAACAAGCCAGGCTGAGGCTGAGGAGGAACTACACCTGAGGCCATCCTCTAACTTCTACACGGATGCATACACAAGAGTACTTGCACATACATAATCACATACAACAAGGCTGGGAAGGTGGCTCAGCAGATTAAAGCCCTTACCCTGCAAGCTCGAGGACCAGAGTCCAGGTTCCCTAGAGACCTCGTAAAATCCGAGGAGGTGTGTAGGTCACATGTACTCTCAGTACTTGTAAGGCAAAGACAGGATACCTGGGGCAAGCTGGCTAGACTAGCTGAATTTGCAAACCCAGGGTTCTGAGACAGACTGGGTGACAGTAAATAAATGGAAAGAAATCAAGGATCAATATTGGGTCTCCATGCACATGAGCATATATACACAGAGATGCAAACACATACATGTGCAAACATACACAATACACACATACACACACACACACACACACACACACACAAATAAATAAAAGCAAAATTGAGGATTTATCTTAGTAGTACAGCATTGGCCTAGCAAGTTCAAGGTCCTAGATCCAGGCCCCAGTACCAAAGAAATCACTGTTTAAATTAAAAAACAGGGCTGGAGAGATAAATCAGTGGTTAAGACACTGACTGCTCTTCTAGAGAATCCAGGTTCAATTTCCAGCACATCATGCTCACAACCATCAGTAACTCCAGTTCCAGGGGATTCAACACCCTCTTCTGATCTCTGTTAAACACATGCAAATGGAACACTCATATACCTAAAAACAAATTTTAAATGTAAAGACAACGACAATAACAACTGAAAGTACTTATGGCTCAAGCTTGCAGTAAGTACTCAGGAGGCAGAGGTAAGAGGAAGCTCATGTCTGAGGCTTGTCTGAGCTACAGAATGAGAATGATTCAAGTTGTAAAGTACTTACATGGAAAATTCAGGACTATCTCTACATCGAAAGTCATAGACTGTGTAACCCATTCTCTTTATAGTCTTTATTGGGCTATAAAAAGTCAGCTGGGAAAAAGAAGTTCAGACAGCATACTGAGTCTTAATTTTAAAAAAGGAAAACAATAAAATTCTTCTAACCAATACAACCACAAAATTGTAGCAAATCATCTGAAATAAATATATCTTAAGACTTTACATTGGGAAAGTCATTAAGCACTATTTAAACTATGAGATAAGCCAAAATGTGGCTTTCTCTTTCTCACATGTCGGATAAGAATACATTACCTCCAAGCAACTGGCATATAAAGATAGCCTTCAGAGAAAAGAATAAATCAATTCTACAATCAGAGTGCAACTTCAACTTAGAAATCAAAATTGGCACAAAATCCATGGCAAAAGTGCCATCCAGGAAAACAAGCACTAGCTCTTCTCGTTTCCTTTCTTTTCGGTTGAAGGGGTGCATTAAACTCCAAATGCATATGAAGTATGTATTTCTCAGCAAGTAATATTTTAAAATTCTACTTGCAACATTTTTTTATATCCCTTACATAGAGGCTGGCACAGAGATAAAGTTTACACAAGTTAGTGGCCCCAACACCTTTTAAAAAACAATTGATTTCATTCAGTACTGAAAAAGAAATCCAACAATTTTCCCAAACCGTCTTCAGCCAGAGCAACGACACCAGCATCATCCCTAACGCACAAAAGCAGGGCTTTCATTTTGATGAGTTTATTCGGGCCAATCTACTACCCAAAGCTCAGCCTCCTCGAAACAGCGTAGGCGCCTTCCGTCACCCGCGGTGCATAGCTCAAGTGACAGCCACCAGCCTGAGACTCGGACACGGACACACGACGGAGAGCAAGGCACGCACTCCTGCTTCCACCGGCGTTGCACACTCCGCCTCGCAGCCCCTTCCTAAGAAAACTAGCCACTGCTGTCCCCCCGATGGCGGGCCTCCTCCGAAAACGCCACGACCAGGACTTATCTCACATCCTACCATCGCGATAAAAACACGCACCTCCGTGAAATGCAAAGCAGACTGGCAGGGATTCAAGCGCCAGGCCCCACCGGAGACAGCGGCGGCCGCTCGGTCTCCGCCCCGGCCGTGGCCCAGCCGCGCGAGTACGCGCGGGCCTCCAGCCCGGCCGGGGAGTGTAGGGCGCGGCCCCGGCAGACAGCGACCCCGGGCGGCGGCCCACCTGGGCCATGGGCACCTGAGGCAACAGGCCCGCGCTAGGCCGCGCGCTGTCCTCAGCCGCCGCCCGCGCCTCACCTGCGGACTGTCCTCCAGGGTCTCTTCAATGGGCAGCTTGTCGATCCCCGGCATCGTGGCGAAGGCTGGGCGGCGGCAGGACACTCGGCAGCCGCCCACAGCTCCGCACGCGGCCCCGCCTGCAGCAGCTGACCCGGTCCGCCCTCTCGCAGCGCGCCGCCGCCCCAGCCCGGAGCTCAGCGGCCGCCGCGCGGGAAATCCCTCCCCCTAGGCCCACCAGCCCCGCCTCCCGCTCACCCATTGGCTCTCTGCAACGTCTGTCACTGCCACGGGGCTGGCCGAGAATTCCTCCCGGACCGCGGCTTCTTCACAGAGCAGTGGCCGAGCGGACCTTACTGAGTGCTAGCGTCGACCTCCATCGTCGGGCGCGCGTATTCGAGTACGTAGTCTGAGTCACGCTGGCGCACGGCTAACCAGAGCCTGGAGTGAAGACCGCCCGAGGAGACATGAGGCAGTTTTACTTCTGCACCATATTTCGTCAGCAACCACAGAAAAATCCCTACACCTAGCGCCATAATCTTCCCAACCTTGCTCGAAGTTTCAGTCTCAACTCCTGCACAGTGGTGCTAACTCGCAAATCTGTGAAATCCGAAATTGTGTCATTAACGGAGTTTCCAGTTAATTTGTAGTAGTAGACCCTAAACCGTTTTTTTTTTTTTCCCTGGACACCTGGCTTTCAACATCAGTTTAAAACCCTTGAGTTTGTTGACACAAATCGTTAGTTCTTACCTCGTCTTGAAGTTTGACATTGCTAAAACTACGACCACCATATTTCTTGTTTATCACAAAGGAAAACGGGTTTTTTTTTTATTTTTTAATAAAAAATTTAAAAGATACAGTTATTGGAGGACTTACCTCCGTCATTAAAGTGTTTCTCTCGCAAAACGATTGGCATTTCTGTTTCACCAAAAAGGTTTGGAAGAGACTCAAAGAGCTTCTTTGGTCTCTTTGACTGTACAGTGAAGCTCACACAGTTGGAGATTTGACATGTAAGGACTAGAACATGTTTTGTTGTGTCTTTATGGATTCAGCCGTGACGCACCCTTTTCTCCAGCTTCACACGTTCTTTATTTCTCTGAAGTGTTGTACAAAGAGTTGATCGATACACAGAAAAAAAATGACAATATCATTAGTATTCCCCCCCCAAAAAAATCTACCCATTAGCCCACCAGTCCATTCCACTGTCAATCAAAAAGTGTGATATGCTGAGAGAAGAGTATTAGCTTCCTGGTTCTCTAGCTGCTTTGAACCAAATCCAGACACTGGAACAAATCCAAATATGGTAATGAAGAGAAACTGCATATTTACCAGATTTTTCCCATGATCTCTTGAAAGATAAAAATTATGTTTCAGAAGTTTTATGATAAACTTGAGTTACAGTTCCACAGAATTATCTTCAATGATATGATCCTTTTATACAAACCATCCCTTAAATTCTCTATCAAATAGTCACCCTCCTAAAGAGACTCTAGATTTGAAGAAAGATGGTTTGGAGCCAATTCTTCCATTGTATGAAAGGTTTTCACTAGTATTATGGATGTTTTATTCTTGATATTTCTTTCTTACTCAGCTACCATGAACACCTGGTACCTCTGGCTGATAAAGAGGCAAAACTTTCCAGTAAAGTGTGTTGATTCTGTGTTCCCAGCATTCCAGCATTCAGGAGGCAGAGGTTCAAGGATCTTGCAAGTTGAAAGCCGCCTAGAAGACCAGCCAGGACTATACAGTAAGAGAGTCCAGGACTACACAGTGAGACCAGGACTACACAGTGAGACCTTATGCCAGAGAGAAATGGGGGAGGGGAGTATGGGAGGGTAGGGGTGGAGAAGGAAGAGAAAGAAAGCTTTCAAGGTGAGTGACCTTGATTAACCTGTAATTTGTAAAAGGAAAGAAAAGAGGTTAAAGATAACTGATAAAACCAAAAGGGAGGAGGAATGAAAAAGGAAAGAGGAAGGAGAGAGAGAGAAGAAGAGAGAGAGAGAGAGAGAGAGAGAGAGAGAGAGAGAGAGAGAGAGAGAGATTCTGTTTTGCATCTGAATTATCTGGGTGTGATAATATCAAATTAAATAATTTTCTTTGTTGTTAGTCTTTCTGAACTGTTCTGTAGAATGGTCTCAAGATACTCTTATCTTAGAAGGGGAGGAAATTCTCGCCAAGCATAGCTGGTTTTACAAAATAAAAACAGATTATTGATGAGTTACATTAGGAAATAGTTTCGGGCTAGAGAGATGGCTCAGTAGTTAAGAGCACTGACTGCTCTTCCAGAGGTCCTGAGTTCAATTCCCAGCAACCACATGGTGGCTCACAACCATCTGTAATGGAATCTGATGCCCTCTTCTGGCACACAGGTGTACATGCAGATAGAGCATTCATACATAAAATAAATTTTTTTAAAAAAGTAGTTTAGTCAGATTATAAAATTATTAAACTAGAAGGGCAAAGTGTCCATAACTTTAATTGACTGAATACCCTGTTCATCCAAATGTATACTTTCACTTATTATTTTAAAACAACTCTAAGTCTAAAGAATTCATATTTTCTTTTGATAATCAAAAAGTTAGTGGGAGTTTGCTTTGTTTAGTTTTGGGAGGAGGAAGGAGTTGTTTTATTTTTGAGACAGTCTCTTATAGCCCAGGCTGGCTTTAAACTTGCTATAAAACAAAGGATGATTTGAACTTCTGATCTCCTGCTTCAATGTCTTGAGTAGCAAAATCTGCCAGCATGCCTGATTTTCTGTGATGCTGAAACAAAGCTCAGGACTTCATTCATACAAACTTGAGGCAGCTGGTTATTTTTATGGAAATCAAATCAGGATTAAGCAGCACCCATCAAAGAATTCTTAGAGATATTTTACACATATAATTTATTGAGATGTTTCACACATGCAATTTACAACAAAAAGACATACAATCCCATTAATAGGCTTGTTAATTACTAGTCTTCTGAAATTATATATTTGGTCTTCTTATAATTAGGTTTTTACATGATATTCCTTGAAGCGCTGGTCTTTAGTTTATAATAGGGAAGAATTTAACAGCTCAAATGACTCTGGGACTTTACTTTAAAAAATTATCCTCTAGGGGCTGAAGAGATGTCTCAGGAATTAAGATCACCGGCTGCTGTTCCAGAAGACCTGGGTTCAATTCCCAGCACCCACATGGTGGCTCACAACCATCTGTAACTCTATTTCCAGGAGATCCAACACCTTCTTGCCTCCATGGATGCTGCAAACACATGATACACAAGCATGCATTCAGACACACACATGCACATAAAATAAAATAATAAAATAAAAACAATTATTTAAACCAGATATGGTAGCCCACACCTTTAATCCCAACACTCAGGAGGCAGAGGCATGTAGGTCTCTGTAAGTTCAAGGACAGTCTGGTCTACAAAGCAAGTTCCAGGACAGCCAAGTCTATTACACAGAGAAACCATACATCTCAAAAAAAAAAACAAATAACAGCAACAAAATGTATCTATCCCTCTAGGTTAATGATTTCCAAATGTAAGCAAGCACATATAAAAACCATCTGAAAGATTGTTAGCAGACAAACTCCTAAACCTGATAGAAACTCCTGCTGTAGTACAGAATGGACCTGAGAACCTATGTCAGAAAACCTCTGTCAAAGACGAGATAGAGAATAATCTTTTCTTGCCCAAATAACCTTGTACTTTAGAAGTTATCCAGTTAGCACTAGGGTTATAACTCAGTAGTAGAGTGTGTCTCTAGCATGTGCAAAGCCTTGGTTTCAGTCCCCAGTACAACATTTAAAAAACAATAATACAGACAGAAGAGGAATTCCCAGTGGCCAGAATGGTGAAGGAAGCCTCAATTCTGGAATCATCATGAAGGCCAGGAAACTGTCTATGCACGAATAGCCTCTCAAAGACTCCACTCATCTGAAATTTGGAGGGATTAATGAGCCTTTTAGAAATATAATGCATAAGCTAGGCATAGTGGTGCACACCTGTAGTTCCAGTGCCCAAAAAGCACACACACACACACACACACACACACACACACACACGCACACAGAATACTTTTGAGTGTCACAGTAGTGGGACTTACAAATTGTTGCTTAGCTGTACAAATGGCTGAAGATGTAGCCCAGTGGGTAGAATGCTTGCCTAGCATGCATGAAGTCCTGAGCTCATCCCTAGTACCACATAAAATAAGGCATTGTGCTCCCCTTCCTCCCTCCCTTTCTCCCTGGAGGCTGTTGGCCACCAACCTGAGGAGAGAACAAAGGCAGAGGCGGATGACCATGAAGACACACAGAATGATCTCCAGAGACTGCTGCAGCAAATGAGTCTACTTTATTGTTTCAGGGATAGGACATGTAGGGCTTTTTAGGGGTACAGTGGAAAGGACTAATTGGTCATGTCATGTCATTAAGCAAGAAGAGCTAATTGGTTATACTACAGCACCTAATAATGATGCAGGCCAGAAGCCAGAGTAGGACATGTGTGGTAAGTTATGTAACCTTGACGAGAACGCTGTACAAGGTCACTTTTAAGACGAGGCCAGACAAGGCCAGCCACCTGTATACAGGGACACTCTCCAGACAAAGACAGGCAGAGACAGGGAAGTCCCGCTGTGAAATGGAGTCCCCCACTTTGCACCAAGCTCAGAAAGCCATCTGGACATGGGGGACTGCTTCCTTAATAGCAAGGTTCCCCAACAAGGCATGGTGGCAGATCTTTAACATACACATGAGATGAACCAAATTCAAGAAATGGATATATGATTTGGTAATTTGGAAGCTCAAATCATGCCACCTGATTTTAAAGAACCAACTGCCTTTTAAGAAAAAGAGTATTAATTCATTTCTTTGCTCAGAACAGAAACTTTGGTGTGCATCTCTTTTGGGGGTGGGGAGAAGAACCTGGATTCTGAGCTCTTGGTTAGGTGTGATGGAGTCCACCTATCTATTTTGGAATCCTGTCTCCAGAACTTAGTAGTTCTGTGACTTTAGTCAAGTTACTCCTCTGTGTCTTTGCTCTGCCATCTGAGAACTGGGGCTTATTAAAGGAAAGCTACACTGTAGAATTGCTAAAATAGCCAATGAGCTTTAAGTCGTACCTAGCACAATAAACAATCAGTAAAAGAGATACCTGTCCTTTTCAATATCGACTGTTAAGTATTAAAATGCTTTGTTTTTACTGAAGCTTGCATTTTCTACACTTTTCCTTTACCATATCCAAAGAAACCATGTGTTCCGAATCAGGAGACTGTGTTCATATCTTAGGGAGTTCCAATACCGTCTTAGACAAAACAACTATTGCCTTCGCTGATGTTTATTGCTGTGATTTAGGAGCTTCTGTGGTTGAAATTAAGATTTAAAACTAAATAAGGTATTTAGCTTATTTTCTTTTCTTTGGTTATTTTGGGTCTTTCTTTCTTTCTTTTTTCTTTCTCTCTTTTTTTTCTCTTCTTTCTTTCTTTCTTTCTTTTCTTTCTTTCTTTCTTTTTCTCTTCTTTCTTTCTTCTTTCTTTCTCTTTCTTTCTCTTTTCTTTCTCCTTTCTTTTTTTTCTGACAGGGACTCACACAGCCCAGGTTGACCTCAAGCTCCCTTTGTAGCCCAGGTTAATCTTGACTTCTGACCCTTTTACTGCTACATGCACAGAGCTAAGATTACAGAAGTGCACCACCACCCTTGGTTTTCTTAAGCCACCTTAGTCCATTTTCTCTTGGTACAACTCAATGCCATGGATGAATTTAGAAAGCAGAAAGGTTTGTTTGGTTCGTGGAATACTAAGACACTCAACACTCTCCAGCCATGTCTGAGAGATCTTCTCACCACCTGAGGTTCTGCATAGAGTCCCATGGTAGCCCAGGATTCACAGTGAGGCAGAACATCCTAGCTCATGTCTCTGTTCCCATTTTATAAAGCCAGAGTCCCATTGAATTTGTGCCTTGCCTTTATGGCCTCGTTTAATCTATCAGAATTTCATAATCAAATACTATAGTTAAGTAATTTTCTTTCTCTCCTCTCCTTTCCCTTGTCCTCTTCTTCCTCCCTATCTCCTTCTCTTCTTCCTCTTCTTCCTCCTCCTTCCCCTCCTCCTCCTCCTCCTCCTCTTCTTCCTGACTTCCAAGTCTATGTGTATGTTATGTGCATGTGTATTCCTGGGTGTGGATGACTGTCCTTGCTCATGAATGCCCACATGGAGGCCAAAGGTCCAATTAGTATCTGTCTCCTGTTCTCCACCTTACTTTTTGAGATGAAGTCTCTCACTGAATCCAAAGCTTGCTATTTTAACTAGCCTAGCTGGCCAGCAAATCTAGAATCTGCCTGTTTCTTCCTCACCTCACCAATACTGTTACAAATGTATAATACCAAGCGTATCTTTTGTGTGAGTGCTGGGTATCCAAAGTCAGGTTCTCTGGCTTGCAGAGCAGATACTTTACCTGCTGAGCTGACTCCCCAGCCCTTCCCTTTCTTAATACTTCACAATGGAGATTAAATTTCAACAGGAGTTTTGGTGAAAACATTCAAACCACAACATTTGTATTTTGATATTCTAGAGGAAGGATCTACCAACAAGCAAAACTATCACTGTAATGGCTATCTGATGTTTTGCTGGTTTGTTTGTTTGTTTATGGGAGATGTTTGGAATTACCTCAAAGTTAAAAAAGAGGCATGGCCAAGAATAGGAGAACTCACCAACTGCAACACTCAGGAGATCAGACCCTGCAACTCTCCTGGGCAACAGGGAAGAGCTGGCCCTGGTTGCACGGGTTTCGGGTAAGCCAAACCTGAGGACGTGAGAGCAGGAAACCTGGCTCCTTCCTCTTTCTGGCTTCAGCATTAGATGGGCCAGCTGCAGCAGGGCAGGAGAGCTTGCCTAGGTGGTGTGGGTACAGGAGAGCTGGCAAGCTGACCAGCTCAGATACTTCTCATGCCCAGAATTGACCCACTCCAACATCTACCTCATGGGTAAAAACAGGATATCCGGGAGAGCCCCAGTGGGGTTCCTGTATTGATAGTGTAACAGAAGCCAGAGGCCTCAGAAACAGAGAAATGACTCACTGCAGTGAACATTTACAAGCAAAGAACACTGGACAAAGGGTATACTGTGGAACACACTGTGACACACTACAGCTTCCACAGTGAGATTTCCCCTCTTTGGCGGAGGGGAGGTTGCAAGAGTGGAGAGCTGGTACAGGGGGAAGAGATGAGTAGAATTTGGGTGCGTGATGTGAAATCCACAAAGAACCAATAAAAAGTTTTTTTTTTTTTAAATTCATGGCCTTTATACTACTTTTTATGATACTTTTTATGATATGTTGACCAGCATCAGATCTCTGGAAGACTGGGTGAAAGGGGAAGAGGTTACTGTCAGTGAGGTCAGCGTATCCTGTGAGTGCTTCACAGCTGTAAACGTCTTAAATTTTTACAAAACACTAAGCAAGGCTTAAAAACAAAACGGGGTAACTGAGAATTGACTAAACCACAGCTTTTTGTTTGGTTTTTCGAGACAGGGTTTCTCTGTGTGGCCCGGGCTGTCCTGGAACTCACTCTGTAGACCAGGCTGGCCTCAAACTCAAAAATCCACCTGCCTCTGCCTCTCAAGTGCTGGGATTAAAGGCGTGTGCCACCACTGCCCTGCTAAACCACAACTTTCATCGTGCAGTTAGTGCCAGTCAATCTCAGAGTTAATGAACATGTCCTTGCCTGAGCACTAGGTGGTGGTATTTACTTTGGGAATTCAAGCTACTTCGGGAACTGGCTGTCTTCATTCAACAAATATTTATTCCATAAAGATCAAACCATTAACAATCTCTGCCCTTGTGGAACTATTTAAAAGGTTATAAGGTATAGTGACAAGAAAGACTGTTTGAAAAAACGATACTTAGTATCTATTACGTTAGAAATTGCAATGCAAATTGAGCAGGAAAATGGAATGGGAGGCACTGGCAATTAATTCTAAATAGGATTGTTAAAGTACCCTTCATTGAGAAGGTGACATCAGACCAGGAACTTGAAGTCACAAGAACGAGCCATGGGGGACATTGGAACAAAGAACATTTCAATAGGAGAAGCCAAAGCTCTGAGGCAGGAGTGGCTTGGCCTGACTCAGGAATAGCACACAGGTCAAGGTAACTAGAAAAGATGAAGGAAGGCAGGCTGAGAAACAGGGAGAAGAAGGAGTCCTGATCATGTAAAATCCTGTGACACTGTGACGACATCAGCAGCGTATACCCTGATTTCACACTTGATCTTAGCCAAAAGGCCGAGAAGCGATACACCCTGATTTCAAAACAAACCCGCTTTGGTAGAAATTGTAACTTGAAATAAATAATTGAAATAATAAATCAAATTGGGTAAATTGATATTGTTTTAAATAACCTTAAATAGTTTATGAGATATACTTGTTTAAATGAAAATTTTATTTCAATGGCTTAGCCAAAAAGACAAAATGGGTGGCTTACAAATAGAGGACAATAGTTTGATCTGAAGATGGGTACATAGTACTTCCTCTACTCTTCCTGCATAATTCAGTCCAAAGCCATACGTAGGGCCCAGGTAAAGAAGGAATCTTTGTGGAATTAAGCAGCCCTCATGACTCATAGCAGGATATTTGAGTCCAATTATGCCGAGGAGGGCACTCCCACGTCCTTTTTTTTCCTTTTTTTTTTTATTGGATATTTTATTTATTTTCATTTCAGATGCCATTTGCCCTCCCTAAAGATCCTCTATTCCATCCCCCCTCCTCTTTTATGTGTTTATGCCATTTTAATTACATGCAAGTATTAAGGTCAGTTCTAGGTTGAGGAACTAGCAATATAATAGATGCAAATAGTCAAGGAACAAGCAAGGCAATAAACAAAATTACGTGGACACTCCCTGGGTCACTGTTTCTAACCACATACCCTTTGTAAGAACAGCGAAGACTGCATTTGGGTGGAGAGATGGTCTGGGGCGGAATATTACTGCGGAAGAGGGAGAAGAGAAGAGTGTGTATGGGAAAGCAATTTTTGAGTCCACACAGAGAAGGCTTTTGTGGGAGCAGGTACCTGACACAGAATGTCAAAACCCAAGGTGGAATGAGAATACCCACAAAATAGCCCAAGCCCTGTTGCCACAGCATGAGCTGAGAGAGCTCCCACAGAGACAGAGGCTGTGAGTCCACATGGAGAAAGGGCTTGTACCTACCTGAGCACATAGTGCTAGCACTGCCTACTGGTGTTCAAGTGAGCTGAGGAAAGCTTCCATTCAGTAGGGCTGCCCAGGACAGGGGCTCAGAACTCAAGTGACAGAGGAAGGCATCTCACAGCTGGGGGGCAGGGGAGGCTATATGCATAGAAAAAATGAATAAATGCACCTTTTGAATAAATTCATTGGGGATAATGGATGTCAGGTTTTTTACTGTCAGAGAAGACAGTGACAATGGTGAAAAGGAAGAGATGTTAGAAGGAACCTTGTGGTGCTGGATTCAAACTAGAGTATCCATATAAACATATAGGTCCCAATAAGTGTATAGAAATAAATATAGGTATCCCCATGTATATATCACACACATAGTATGGTTCCTACTTTTTTCACTGAACGTGCCAGGGAACACAATCAATCCACTATCTGTGAACAAGCATATAGCCCAGATCTTGACTTCCAAATACCATTGCCCATTATAAAGCACCAGGATTCATTGTGAGAAATGACTGGTTATAGATAGGACTGGAAGCAAGAGAAGAGAGGCATGTGCCTCTGTATAGCCCTGGCTGTCCTGAAACTCACTCTGTAGACCAGGCTGGCCTCGAACTCAGAAATCCGCCTGTCTCTGCCTCCCAAGTGCTGGGATTAAAGGCGTGCGCCACCACCGCCCGGCCAGCAGACACCATCTTAAACCCTCAGAGTTTAATGTCCCCATAAATTAGAATTATGTGCTACCTGATAGGAAATATGAAAAGAACATGTCATTGTTTCTGTGTTGGTCCTACCAAGTGTCCAACCTAAACCTAATCACGAGAAGATATCACATGAACTTAACAAAAGGGTATTCTAGAAAGTAACTGCAATTTCCTAGGTGCTAAAGATCAAGGAATCTCTTGCTGATCAAATAAGATTTCAACACACAATTAAAGGCAATGCCTCACTCTGACTGGATCTATGATTTGTGATTGGCTGTGGATGAAACCTGCATGGGATTTGATAATTGCACGGCTGTGGTGTGTTGGTGCTGATTTCCTACCTTTGATGTTTTGGTTGTGATGGAACAGGAGATGGAGAGGAAAGTCTCTGCAGGAAAAACACTGAACTACTCACGAGTGATGAAGTATCATGGTAGCCACTGCTCTCATGTGCTTAAGGAGGAAAAGGGGTTGTTTTGAAACTTTTCCTTAAGTTTTAAATTGCTTCAAAAATTAATTAGAAAACATGCATAGCTGTGATCATGAGTAGACCAATGAACATATTTTTTTAAAGATTTATTTATTTATTTATTTATTTATTTAATGTATATGAGCATCCTGTCATTGACACACCAGAAGAGGGCATCAGATCCCATTGCAGATGGTTGTGAGCCACCATGTAGTTAGGGGGAATTGAAATCATGACCTCTGGGAGAGCAGTCAGTCTCTTAACTGCTGAGCCGTCTCTCCAGATCCTCCAATGAACGTATTTTAATCAGTTGTTTTTTCTTAAGATGTTCCCGCTTCTTAAAGATAATTAGTCATAAACAGGAGTCCTGACTCTAGAAAAGAAGATATTACAAGTCCAGGAAAGAGTGAGTCCTCTGGAGCAAAATATTCCTAAGATTATTTCTGCTCGTTTCTTCCCACACTGTCAATGTAATCTGTTTTTTATCTCCTCCCCCACCCCCCTTTGGAGATTTTATTTGTTTTGATTTTATGTGTGTGAGCGTCTTGCCTGCTTGTCTGGCTATTAATTACATGCAGTCAGTGCCAATGGAGGCCAGAAGAGGGCATCAGATTCTCTGGACCTGGAGTTACTGCAGATGGTTGTTAGCCACTACAACAGCCACTTCTCTGGAAAAGCAGCCAGTGCTCTTAACTTCTATGTCATGTCTCCAGCACCTCAAACAGAATCTGTTTCAAATGGAGATCTATATACCACTCAAAATTCAGGTAGTGGACAGGTGAATGTGTCCGGGAGTAAAGGTTCCGGCTGCCATGACTGATGACCCAAGTTGCATCCTGGGAGCCAAGAGTGAATGGGAAGAACTGTATCCAACAAGCTGTTCTCTGATCTGACAGCCACACACATGCTGTGGCACACATGCAAGCACAGACACACATATCTATAACATAATTTCCAGGTAATAATCCCTCCTTTATCTAAACTCACTTATTGATAATGCCATCACCCACCTGGTCTCCCAAGAGAGAAATATCAGAATCATATTAACTTCCTTCTTCTCACCCCTTCATACACAATACACTCATCACACATGTGCACACACAGGCACACACACATGCATACACATAAGTATATGCACTCAACACACATGCACAGGTAAACAGGTACTCACACACAGAAACACATGCACAGTTGCATTTGATCACACACAGACATGCGTA